>JAVQKC010182716.1:0-15257 GCA_036025475.1 Philypnodon macrostomus
TTTATGCCAGATGCATCTTTAAAATTTGCAGACATAATTGAAGCAATGCAATGAAACTATGTTTTTGGTTGTATCTTGTTAGTTTAACAGGCTTCAGTGCTTTTGCTTATAATCCTTCCTTGTTAATGCTTTCAGGGATGCTCACCTGAGAAGTAAATCTAAAAAAACCTCTGAGATATTTGACAAGAGGCAGTTAACAAAGAGTGTCGTGGAGCTTTGTCCAATAACACATCTTCCTGAACGTCCATGTAGTTCTTGTGTAAGCATTACTGGTTTTAGTGAACCTTTTAATTAATGTAATGTATTGTCCCATACTAAAGCACAACATTGTGTTGCCTGTGGGAACAAAGATGTGTTCTCTGAACAAACCCATAAACCACATACATTGACATGTATTGTTTCTACTTAGTTAGCGTCTATCTATAAAATAACAAAAATACTTTGGCCTTGTTTTGGTCACATTGGTTGGTTGGGACTTGCTAGCAGCTAATGCTAAATCTAAAATGGTTAATTGGCATGTTCACAGTAAAACTCAGTGTGATCCCTATTGCAATAGGCTATTACATGATGATCCATGATCTTTCCATGTATATCACAGTTGCATACTCTTAGAGGCACAAAAACAATCCGGGTAGATATGATAAAGCTTGGTAGCTCTGATGATTGGCCAGTCCCTGTATAGTTGCCTTGTTCTTGACAGTGCCTGTGAATGTGTGTGCAGTAGCCTTGAGCAGGTCTGGGTACGGTAGAGCACAACAGTGGTGTCAGGGAGCTCTCAGGGATAGTGACTAATAAGGATCCATAAGGATCCATAGCTCTAGGGCTGTGACAGGAGGAAAACACACCGGCAAGGCCTGAAATGGAACCAGCGTGTGAGATGTCGGAGGAGTTCTCATGTCCCGTTTGTGTCTTAAAGGCACAGGATAACAGAACTGTGAGAGAAGTAGAGTGAAAGGCTGCAAGACATGAGGAAAATGTGACGCATCAATAACAATGTTTGCTGACGAAGACCAGGAGAGCACACATTATTTTAAAATCCCTCCACTGGCTGCCTGTTGTTATAGGGTTGATTTTAAAATTCTTTAATTAGTTTATAAATCACCTCATAGACTAGCTCCAGACTTTCTGAGAGACAAGCTTTTAATGTTCGAGCCACCAAGGCCCCTCAGATCCTCTGGAGTCTCACGGCTGACTCCCCTAAAGCAGAGCTAGGCCTGGTGATGCAGCTTTTAGCACTTAGACACTGCACGCTTTTAACAAAATCTCAAAGCCTATTTATTTATTCTGGCTTTTATGTAGTTTTTTATCATTATATCAGCAAACCTGATATTATGGAATCAAGTCGGTCTGTGTCCGCAGATTGTACGTATAAACGCGATAACTCAAAAACAAATTTTTTACATTTGCACACAGGTACATACCATAAAAAACTGTATTAATTAATTAATCATAATCAAAATTGTGAACGCAATAACTCAAAGTTTTGATTATTTATTAAATTAATTAAATAATTAACAAATTAATGCTTTGATGCACTTTTATTGAGCCAATAATCCTGCTGAACATAAACAAAATCGCATGAATTTTGGCACATTGATCTGGGCAATTGTATACTTAGTGTGTGCCCCGCCCTACAACAAACAGGAAGTCGGACATTTTGAATTGAATTTGGGAGGTCAGGTATATTTCACAGCGTCTAACTTGCACATACTTTGCCCGATTAGGCTCAAACCTGAAACACCTAATTACCCCCCGGCCCTGAACACATCTGATCAATATGATGCCAGTTACCTCTATAGCGCCCCCTATAGACTGAAAGAACAATGTAGTTTTAGGAAAATTTACCAAGTTTGGCTCAAACCTCCTTCAGTAACATCCAGACAAATCAAAAAAGTCAAATGGACTCTTCCCATATTTGTCCTGGTTTGGGGGCGAGGCCTCTTAATTGCTCGTTAACCATATTAAAACCCTTAGAAATCACACATGTCTGATTAAGGTTCCCGTTGGTGCCATAGCAGATGTATGGGGCCGTTTCGCCTTGCTGTCAGGGACGATGACGTAGGCCCAGCTTCTATGTGAAGTTCTTTGAGTTGAATTAAGTTGTAAGTTTTAGTCCTATTTGAGTAGTGTACAGTTTAACAGTGAAACACTATTGTAATAATTATTATTTGGTTGATTTCACTTAAACATTATTTTTAACACCATTTACCTAAATCTTATTTGTTTACATGCTCTAGAACATTAGTAGTTTATTCTTCAACTACAACTATCTGATGTATAGGTCAACATTGATCTTCCTATATGCCTCTGTTTACTTGCAGACACATTTATGATATGTGGGTGAAGTTCATTCATAAATCTGAGTAAACCTAGATTTGACTCTGTAAGCACTACAAGGTATTATTCAAATTCTGGATACACACAGGGCTGTAATGTTTCTCCTGCCAAAACATCTCCATATCAGGTTGACTGACAGCTCAAGGGCTTTCCTGTCATCCCAAACTAAAGCACGTTCCTCCTTTAGGGCGACCACATACTGTTAAATATTTCAAGTGTTTTTGACAGCAAAAGCGTGGGTTTCCAGAGACTTTATGTTCACTATTTACTGCATCTTGTATTCCACTTCTTACAGCTCTGTGTGTGCCAGGAAGCTGAATAGGACTGTAGCTGTATTTACGATCCGCAGTTTCAACAGTAACAAATATGAGAGAGTCTAGAGGCATATGCAGGTCTGCCTTAGGTCTTCTGCTATCTTTAGTCTGTTTTTCATCCTAAAACAAACAATTGGTAACAATCTAATTCAGCCTGGTGCTCAATTCAGGCATTAGCAAAGTGCAATATCATTGCTATGCTATGGCAAGTTATGTTGCTTATCAAATCATCAATGGCAAAATCAGTGTTTGTTTATTAGGTGTTTACAAAGACATGTTATTTGATTGTTTTATTAACATGCATGCCACGTTTATGCAATATTGTAATATTTTTACAGATTTTCCCTCAACATCCTTTATTTTCAACAGTATTGTTGCTTTACATTTGACCCATCCTGTTGAGCATCCGAGGATCTATCTCCGGATCTGTAGAATATTAAATCTGAAGTCTCACAAAATGACCAACAAATAAATAAACCAGATTATGGCTGGAGTTTTTGTATTGTCACTGATCAGTGACTTGGGCCTTCAGACCTCAGACACAGTATCAGAAATGTGTTTGTATCAAAATGTATTAAAAACATATTATTTTTGGAAAATCAGTTTAGGTTTCAGTTGCCCAATATTCATAAATGTGACAATTGTATTCGCAGTACTGTACGATTTACAACTTCTTACATCATTAAGCCAGGAAGCTGAATAGAATTAGTTGTATTTATGTTCAGCAGAAATGTTCAGTGTATGAGAGGATCTTGGGCAGGAATGGCCTTGGGTCTAATGCTATAAGTGTATTCCCTAATTAGGTCATAAATTACTCATTTTCCCCCAAACTATATGTTGCATTCAGGTTTTTAACTAAAGTTAAGTAGATTTCTAATTGCAACATTGACTATCTTTTATTTTCCATATGAGTTGCGGGCCACTGGTTCCAGTCCCAGCTACTTTGGGCCTGAGGAGGACACACTCTGGATTAAAACATTGCACTCTCTCACCGCTCTCAAAGTGGAAACAAAAATTGTAGTATGCGTTTATGAAGCCCTGAATGCTTTGTCCTAAACCAACACAGTGACCAGGCTAAATCCTTTACAATAAGTCCTTGTTTTTTATTTTTAGGTTGAAGCCATGCACTGAGCAGTTCGCCAATGAGGACATGGTCAGACGATGCGCCCAGCCTTTCCATTCATCCAGAGAGGACTAAGGAGGGCTGCGTGGGGGCTGGTCAGGAAGCTGAAAAGTGGGCACTCTGCCATGTGACCCAATGAAGCCAGCTGACAGGCCTGGGGAGAGGAGCTGGCTCACTCTCTTCAATGGACCAAAACACAGAGTGCAGCTGGAAAGGCAGCCAAAAAATAGCAGAACTATGATTTCGAATGGACTGTTTTTCCACAATGTCTCCATTTATAAAAAAAAAAAAAAATCTATATTAAGTTACGTTATTTATTTTTTCAATTATTTTTCAATGCCTGAGACACCCACTTCAAGTCGTGGCTGATTGCATAGCGCTGCACAGTTTCCGAAAAAGCTCCCACCAGATGTAATTGTTACAGTCTTAATCCAGCATAAAATGAACCTGTTGTATTGAGCTTTGGAATTGTTTTTAATTTGTTAAAAAACCTTACAATGAGAAACTGCTCTGATTTCTGCATTACTAGCCCAGTTAAGACGTCTAACTGGACCTTTCCTTTTTATATGCATACAAAAATGAAATGATGTAGTCTACAGCTTACTGTTAAGGCCAATGCTGCTTTCAGTTAGTCTTTTTAATATTTTTTTTAGTAAACTTCACTAATTAAAACACATCCCTAACTAGAAGCACTTTGAGAAAAATGCCAAGGCTCGCTGAGGTGACCGATTTCACAGTCCCCTTTTGGCCACACGTGCTGACAGGTTTAGTGTCTCTATCTATAGTACTACTAACTACAATTAAAAGTGGAAAGATATCTTATTTTCACATTGAATGCTTTAGTTGGATGATGTAGAGTCACATGCAGTAAAAACACAAGTAAGCCTGAGTGAAGCCAAAAATGTCTCCATGGGCCGCATTTTGGACCCAGGCCATAGTTTGGACACCCCTGTTTTACACCATTAGAGCTTCTCTTTGTAAGAATCCTTACTCAAAATCCACAATTTGCCATCTTGCATTGGACAGCCTCCCGAAAAAACTCACGTATGAGCGTCACAACTGGCCTCCTTGCCCCTAGGACACAGAATGCTAATGCTAATGCTAATGTGGAGCAATTTGCATGTGCTACTCGCAGGCAGCCTCGCTACAAATGCGCTTTCATAACCAGAACTGGCCCTTTCGCCAATGTTCAGCATCCAAGTATGGTAATTCAATGGGAGAGGAGGGTGAAGACAGACAGTATACCAAAAGCTTCTATTCCATTTATCTACGGACGCCTGTAGGAATTGGACCAATGGGCGGCACAGTACTGACCAACATTAATGTGTTTATAGGATTCGTATAGTGTTTTAGTTTTAGATTTCTTTATATTATTTTTCTGTTTAGTCCTTGGTCAGTCCTGGTTTAGTCCTGGCTTACACCTGTGTCTGGTGTACAGTCATCCAAGTTTAGACTTTGTTTAGACCCCATTTTAGCCCTGGTTTATCTCTGGCTCATATCTGGTTTAGTCACTGTGAATACTTTTCTCTGGTTAATTCCTGGTTTAGAACTACTTTACTCCTCGATTAGACCTGATTCAGCCCTGCTCTGGGGGGTGGGGGGGTGGAGCCCATTCAAAACAAACTAACCTATGTACGCCACTGCATCCATCTATCCATCCATCATGTGCCCATTGATTCGATTCCCCTCCACGCCACTCTCCGCCATTACCACTGATGATATTACAGTCACCCGTGGTGCCACGTTACATTTAGAGGTCAAAACTGTACTTTCACGTATTAAAAACAGATTTCCCTGCTCCGATCTGCTGGTCAAAGGCAGCATTAGCCAAGTTAGAGCTCCCATTTAGCTTATTGGAAAAGCTAGCAGCTCATAGGATATAGAACATTAGATATCGGGATAGAAAACCATCATTGGGATGGAAACGTCAACGGGCCATATACAAAACACATCATTTTTCAGTCTTTATGCGCCATTATGTCTAAGATAATGATTTTGGGTGTCTTGGATAATCTAATGAAAGATAAGTGATGGGGTGGAAGCCATCTCTTTTGTTTGAATCAATGGATGTGTCAGGAGAATAAGGGGTGGAGAGAAAGTAAATGTTGCTGTGAAATGATCAATAAAAGCAGAGTTGACTATGAGCAAGCGGCCAGCCTGTTTCTTCTGCCCAACAACCCCTCACTGGTCAAAAATGTACAGGGTCAACATCGGTGTCTGCCAATATTGGCACGGTTGATTGACGTTCATCTGTTGTCCAAAAAAAAATCACCTAATCAATTTTACAATATTTTGTTTTGGATTTTAAAGCAGTTGTTTCCATGACGATATCTTAGCAGGAAACACAATACAGACTGGACATTCAAATGTTGATATTGACCTAGGATTTTTATTGGTAAATGTATTTTACAGTTAAACTTTGGTCAGCCCTCCATTTTTTTTTTTAGCTTGTGAAGATGGTACAGTTTTCTTAATTAGTTCCTTAGACAGAAATGAGGAGTCTTACCTGTTCTCTTCAAGAATACAATTGTTAAAATGTACCCCGGGCCCAAACCACATTCTAGTTTTGGCTTAAATGCTATATCCATTAATTGAAATTGGCCCATTACGGAGATTATTGAAAATCAAAACATGAGAAACAATAGCAGAACATTACTTGTTTGGTAGAAGTGATGATGGGAAATGAATTTGAACTATTCTCCAGTTGTAGGATTTTCTTAGCTAGCCTAGTTGGCGTGTTGCATTTATATAAACGGTATATTATCACAGCTTACATGACCATTTTACCTTCACCTTACCATACCATTAGTAGAAATCTTCCTTCAGCATGTGGCCTTCACATCACACTTTGCAGGAGAATGGAAGGTGAGATCCCGGGCTGTCTCTAGCTGTGGAGTGATATGGGGGGTGGGTGGGGGTGTCATGGGGGAGCGGTTGAATGTGTTAAAATGCTGGAGGCGGAGATGCGGTGGGCAGATCTGGTTAGCTGGACAGCTGGATGGCGTCTTGTGATCCTGACAGATTCGCACATCCGAGGAACATGGCGCTCCACAACCTGTGAAGACGGTGACAATCAGCCTCCCACAGACTCAGCTGCTGCTCGTCAGGAGGGGCTATCTTCTAGGTGAGTCTTGAAGCATGGTGGGATCTGATGACCTTTTGAGTGTCCTTGAGTTTCTAGCTCCAGGTTGACCACTTAAAGGTGAATTGTTTTCTGTGGGCTGTATAGACCCTTTAAAATGTTTGCCATATGGAATGTTCAAAATTCCGGAATGGAGGTGACTGGACTTTTTGCCTCCAGCCAAAAGTCTTAACTGTTGCTAATGTGTACATTAAATAAACATACAATGTTCACTAATGTTCCATAACCAGGCTCTGACATCACCTACATGTAGCAGAGTGGATGGACTTTGTCAAACCCATCTTCATTTCTAATATTTTGTGGTTAATACTAATTTCTCCATTGAAAGTGTATTGTGCTTTTGCCTCCAGTTGCTTTTTGCCTTTGTATTTACAAACTTTGAAAGGCTCTATTACATCGGAGTGATCTGATTGGTTGATACATCTAATATAATGTGAAGGACCTGCTGTTTTCTTACCTTATTCACGGCCATTTTTATGAAAGTTCATGCTTTATGTGACACACAGACAGAATGAACCTGCATCAACAACAACTGTATCTCACTGTGGTCAAAACGGGCCCTCTATTATTAAAACACATGCATGTACTGTACACTAGGGCAAGGGTGGGCAAACTTTTTGACTCAAAGGCCACATGGGGTTTAAAATGTGCCAAGTGGGCCGGCTGATATTGTATTTTTTGTAAACTGCAAACATTTCATGACAAATGAGAGACGCAGCCTTCGATCGGACTGGTTACTGCAGGTTATAACAACAAGAGTGATAAATTGGCAATATTTTATAATTTAAAAAATATGTATAAATGCTTGCCCTCCCCTGCACTAGGGGAAATGGTGACTTTAATTTGACCATAGTAAATAGTGTAATGGAGACGGGGGGGTTGAAAACTATGCCAAATTGTACCCACGGCAAAAGAGAGCTGCCAGAAGTTGGTTCTCATTATGTTCAAAATCATGCATGTACAGTACAGGCCAACTTGTCAAATGTAATGGTCCTATAATAAATGAGTATGAGATTGAATAGTGGCTTGTACCTGAGTCTAACTGGTCATTGGCTTTAAAGTGAAGCCCACCTCACGCCCAAAGTTAAAATAGACTACACGCAACACAAGTCTTAAAGTAGTAGCAAATGTAATGATTCAGTGCTCAAAATTCTTCGACCTGAACCTTTGACAATCAACAGATAATAGATGATATACTATAGTTATCTGGCCTAAGAACATCAAGTTGACTGGCCTTTTATATTTTTGAAAAGCAGAAGCACACTGTCTATAAGGCTTAATGTACACTGAAGATTGGCGTCAGCACAATTTATACAGCTCGAAACTAGCTGCCAATTTTCTTGAGGGAGACAATAAAAACTCCCCATTAATGAACTTTCAATAATCACACAAGTTTGTCTCATACAATATTTGAAGCTTGTGTACAGAATTGTGGCTTGCCTGGGACCACCTTTTACAATCCCATACTCATATTGATTGATTGATCGAATGATTGAATATACTTTTTTGGCCCAGAGGGGAAATTTGTCTTGGGGCAGAGTGCTACACAGTTCCAATAAACAAAAAATCATTAAGACAACCACCACATAGACACTCATAGGCAGTTGTTGATATGACATTTTTTAAGTTTCCCATATAAAGAAATAGTAAAAAAAAATCCTTAACCTTGACTATACCTGACCCTGTTCTATGATGTAAAGTACTGTAGGTTGCCTGTAGTCTGTAGAGACCAGGGGAGGGGATAAAAATAAAAACTCGACTGCTATTGTCAAGTCTGATCTGATGTTGCAGTTGCGGTCATTGGGAAGCCACTTGTAGGATTGAACAATTCTTTCTAGTAATGGCTCTTGTGTTTGCCAAAAAGGCCCTTATTTGTAATACTAACATAATAATGTCATAACAATGTCCCTGAAATACACATGGTAGAATTAGGGCGGACTATATACCAAAAGAATCTGCTGTCATGACCCCTTTTGGGTTCTGACCTGCCTTATCCTGATAATGGATCTTCTGTCCTATTGTATAGCATTGAAAACTGCCCTCTTAACAATTATGTAAGATCAAGTCAATGCACGTGTCAGAGATGTCAAGCAAATACCAAAAACTTTCAACTCGATTGCACATTAACTACAGAAAAAGACTAAATCCCCATTCTCTGTGTCATCTGTACAACTCAAACTAATTTCCTCCTAACATTAATAGGCCCTGCTTGCATGGATTTTTATTTGAGGTGTTCCATAGGTCTGGGGCCTGAACCAGCATTAATCACGATGAAGGCAGGATAAATTTAGCGCTCACTGGGGATAAAAATAATTCAGCCGAGCTAAATCAAAGCCAGGGTGACACGTTCTTTTATCACGACTAACTTGAGCACTGTACTTTATAATAGTCAGTCCCCCATCAACTCTCTGGAGCAGCCAGAGATGCAGACAGAGGGCAGTGGTGAGAATTGGACTGCTGTGGTATACTGTGGTATTTTAATATACAGAGGTGGGTAGTACTCGATTACATTTACTCAGTTACATTTACTCAGTTGCATTTACTCAGTTGCATTTACTCAGTTACATTTACTCAGTCGCATTTACTCAGTTACATTTACTCAGTTACATTTACTTAGTTACATTTACTCAGTTACTTTTACTCAGTTACATTTACTTGAGGACCTTTTTAAATAAATTGTACTCCATAGAGTAGCTTTACTGCACAATACTTTTTACTTTAACTAATCTTTGTGTGTCATGTAAGAAAATATTATTTACGTTTTTAGTTTATCTTTTGCAAATATCAAAAATCTGTTTATTATCTTTTTATTTTTGCCCAATTACAGCAAAATTAAACCGATTATCTGCTATTACACTCAAACAGTTACTCAGGACTTGAGTAGTACTTTTCTACTCTTACTCCAGTAATTATGTGAATGAGTACTTTTACTTTTACTTAAGTAACATTTGACGTTGTAACGGTACTCTTACGTGAGTCGAATTATTGGCTACCCTACCCACCTCTCATCAAGAGTTATGTATAAAAAACAAACTGTACAATGGTTGAGAGAAACATTGGTGTTGTGTTGTGACTATTTAGTGCACTTAATAATTAAACCGTCATCCACTATTTTTTGGTTGCCAGTTTGTTTTTTTGTTTATTTGGATCCCCATTAGCTGAACTCTAGGGCCAGCTAATCTTCCTGGTGATGACCTGACTCTGATTCTGAATAAACAAAAATTTCGAGCAAAAGAACATCATTCAATAGCTCTTTTTTTACAGGGCTAAACTTAAATAATCAAAGTCAGCTATTCTTGTGAAATTTAAAAAATTTAGCCTTTTGGTGCCAGCCCTCAGCTAATCTCATGGTTCACTCCTTTTCTCCTCTCTTCTTCTGGGATGCCTTACAGTACAGTCCATGTAAACCATAATCATGTTATCTTTTTGTCTGATCCCATTAGTCACTAAAGGCTTTTCTATCTAATAAACAGCCTGCATCCTATAGGCTACTACTGCCAATGGAAATACAGCAGTAGTTATGGATTTAGCACACAAAGCAGCCCTGTGTGTAGCTGCACAAGAATGCTCAGGGAAGTCAGTGTGGGCTCCCTGGACTTATCTGACGGAAAATGAAGGGAGGCCCCACGCATTAATTTATAGTTTTATATACAACATTAAAACTTGATGGTTGACCTGATAAACTTTTGTAAGAAGCTGTCTTTTGGGGTTTAATATAGGTTTAGACCTGTATTTAGATCTGCTTGACAGGTTTAGAAGCTACTTTTGCTATAAATATTTTGAGGCATATTTGGGTAGATTGATTGGATTTTCTCTTTGGTCAGGTGTTTTTGGGTTTAGTCCTGGTTTCATCCTGGTGTAGAACGGTATACATTACATACAGTATATTGGTTTAGTCTTGCTTTATAGACTTGGTTTGATCCAGGTTTAGATCTGTTTTCTTACCAATATAAAGGCTGTCCAGATAAACTATTGGAGAAGCGCTGGTCTTCTTGCAGTCCATCTGTCTTTGTATTTAAAGGCATTTTCTTAGTTTGCACTCTGCTCATGTGTTTTTGGGTGTGAAAAAAATGTGGCTGATGTAAGAAAAACTGTGTAATGACACCCTTGTGGCTCCTAGGTCCTTCCCAAAGCCTTGCATGTGTCGGCTATAAACACAACATCCCACCTCGGCCTGACCTCAGTATCCCTAAATACATAAATAATGTTTGCACCACCAGGACTATGGAGGATTCTGCAGCTATATCTCAATTTCAACCAGAGCTGTATGCCGAATTTTTAGGGCTCTTTCAGGATGACTGGACAAAACCATTCAACATCTGATCATGTCTGAGGGAAGTATGTCAAGTTTAGACCCAATTTATTCCGGGCTTAGACCTAGATTTGTAAAAAAAGACAGCACTCCTGGGTGAGTGATGATTTTTTTGTCCTGTTTGAGACTTGGTTTGGACCGAGTATATTAAGGCTCCTATTTTAGGTTTAGACCTTGTGTAATCCTGGTAAGAATCTGGTTTACTCAATAGTAGTAATAGTTTATATTTTGTTGATTTAATATTGTCCCCCAACTCAATTTATTGATTTTTCCAGGGTTTGTCTTTGTTTGAATCTTCTGTCTCAATAGTGTTCCTTAGAATACACACACATTAGACAAATACTGACCTCTTCAACCTCAATGCTGCATACAGCCATAATTTCACCTCTATGTGGGAGTCTAGTTCTAGTCTTATGTGTCTCTTATGTGGTATAGCTCCCCTCCCATAAAACAAGCCTGCCAGACAAGGAGGCCACCTCAGCTCCTACCTCTGCACAATATCCCACAATGCTACAAAGTCCAATAAACACAAGCTGATGGCAGGCTATGTGGACTTCCCAGGAGAGGAGACAGCACAGTGTTGTGGGTGATAGAAGGAGACATGGGTAGATTTGTAAGGCGATTAGAGCTGGTTTAATGTGATAGTCAATATGAGGATTTTGCAGAGGGGCAGAGGTAGGGAAGTCATAGGGATCTTTATAAAGCTGGAGCACTGGCAGCTGATAAGGAAAGGTCTCAAACAAAGCACCAAACACTGGAACAATGGGGAGTTGGAGGGCTCTGAAGGGGAAGGGGCCCACTTAGGGGCAGCTCAAAGCCCACAGTTTGAAGGACACAGAGAAAGAGGCACATGGTTCAAAATGTACAGCTCAGAAATCTGCAGCTAGTTTTGTGTTTTTATCGTCTAGTTCTGGTTTAGACTTGGTTCAGACCTGTTTTATCATATCTATCAGATTTTTGTGGTGCCTATTAAGCAGTATAAGCTTGTCTGCATTTATAAAAAATGAGCAACTCTCTGTGCCTCAGGTTAGTGTCAGGATGGTTGACATCACCAAAAAAATGAAATTGAAAATAATTAGTTACTATTACTGTCTACTATTGATTTAAAACATATATTTTGAGCGGCTGCTGCTGCTTTCTCTCTGGTTTAGGGGAAACCTACGCAGGCACGGGGAGAACATGCAAACTCAACACAGAAAGGCCCTGACTATCCGGCCATCGAACCCAGGACCTTCTCGCTGTGAGAGTGCTAACCACTGTGCCAGCGTGCCGCCCATCACGTAGAAAAATGATATCACATGTTTTTAGCCCCAGAGAAGTCAGTGCCTCAGCATTCATGATTACTCAAACATGCAAACACTGGGTATGTTATTGAGAATGGGTCCCTTTAATAAATGCTTGAGTAAATGTGACCATGCCCTGTATGTTACTTGGAAATATACACAGTTTGTTAACAGATTGCCAAGACCAAAATATAGTTGGAAAACACATTTTCCATTGAGCCACACCTGCACAACAATAAACTGCCATAGTACAAACCATTTAATGTTATTCTGTTTGACATAGAGCTAAGATGATATACATTTTCAGAAATAGCCAAGGACCACATATGTGCGTGTTGGGGACTAACCATCAGAACCACAGTTAGGACACTCTCTGATTCAAAGGGATAAACATTGAATTCATGTGGAAGAGTGCTTCCACAATAAGGACTTTCTTACCATGTAGTTTGAGGCAAGAGAGATGTTCTGTTTTCATTTAAGTCTAAAATGATGCTGCTGCCTGGACGCTGTAGAGATTGGAGACATATTTCATTCCCTGTGTTTGTCTTTATAGTACATGACTCAACTATTTACTGTGTGTCCTAACAAAGACAGCATTCATTCATAAACAACATCACTAGCTGTCTGAGTGAGTAGACAAAACTGTTGGCTTGGTCAATTTGAGTATTTGGGTTTGCATGATACATTTGTAACAGTAAGTGTGTGAAAGTTAAACTGGAATTTCATGGAAGTGTATGCGATGGTATATTTCCTATGTATTTGCATTTAGCCTCAAAGCCAATGGCAAAAAATCCACTAAACTAAGAGTTGTTTCTTTATTCATTTCATTAATATCCATCCATCCATCCATTGTCTTCCGCTTTTCCAGGGCCGGGTCGGGGAGGCAGCAGCCTAAGCAGAGATAACCAGACTTCCCTCTCCCCAGACACTTTCTCCACTTTATTAATTTCATTAATATCTTTGTCCTTATCTCGCAATGGTACAGGGCCAGTAGCATGCTTCGAATTCACAAAATACATTACTGTTCAACACTAACAAACCAACAAAGACATAAAATCACCATATCCACCAAAGGTTCTTCAAATGCACACTATTTCAGTCTAAAAACAAGAACATTGCATTGCAAGAAACATTGCCTTTCAATTGCCAGCAATGGTTCACTGTCCTCTAATCATCAGACTGCTGAGTTCCACCTTATAGAAACTGAAGTGCTGCCAAAGGCCAAAGGAGAACTGTATATAGCTACTCTTAAAGGATTTTTATGTCCTCTTTCACTGCTGGAAACTAAATTGCACTGATACAACCTCTACTTTACCATGGAAACACAAGGCCAGAGACACAACAATCTAAAGGAAAGTCAGCTGCTGTTCATGTGATGAGTGACCCATACTGAGCCCATACCAAACATACTCTGGGATGAAACATAATGTAAATGTACATGAATGGAGTAATTATTCACATAGAATACAGCAGAGGCAGCAAGGGCACTTTCAAACAAGATACATTTATAAAGAAGAAAGTGCAGGCTTAGGACAAACTCTGTGGAATATATGTAAAATAAATATAGAAATCAGGTGACATTAGAGCAAAAACTAGTTATTTCAGTGACTGTAGTGATATACTGTTATATATGAACATTAGTGAGACCTGAAAACGGTTATGGTTAAAGCTCTCACATCTCAGGAAGTAAATAATATGTTTGATGTCTTTCTCAGTGTAGCCTGGATGTCTTCCTTGTGTTACTGTAGGTTCTCAATAGACACTCTGGATTTCTCCCACGATCCAAAAGTTTTTGTAAAATAGATGAATCAAAAATGTTAGTCATTGGATGTAAAGTAATGGTTGTTTGTATGTGTCTTTGCCAGCCCTTTATATAGCTAACTGGCCATTGTCCAGGGTATATACCATAGTCGCTGGTATATTCTCCAACTACCCGTGACATCTAATGGGAAAATACAATGTAATATTGTCTAAGAACAAAGGGTTGCATGGAAGATATTCAATGAAAGATGTAGGAACATGAATGATATACTCACTATACTGACAGCATTGTATTTCTTTTGATCGATCCACTATGTTTGAAATGTAAATGCCATCTCCCAAAAGGCATTGTTCACTTTTCAGTATTGCAGAGGGATTGTGGGTAAATGCTAGAGTGAAGGACAGCTTACATACATTTGCAGCTGAAATTTTGGCTCGCTGCAGTCATTAGAAAGTCAAAGTGTTCGAGGAGATGAGTTTTGAGCCCACGTGAGATTGGCTGACGCAGCTCTGATGAAGGCATGACTTTATTGGATGGGTCCTGTTAAAAGCCTGGATGGAATCACTGGCGGCAGACCAAGAACTGTCCCATTTGCATTCCTCCGGTTAGAGCTGTCCAATGTTATCTACTCTGGCTGCGACTGAGGCCCCTGCAGCCACAAAGGGTCCGCTGTGTAGGCCCCTCCCGCCCCCGGCCCCATGCTGCAGGCCTCAGATGGACCTCATTATGAAGCACGCACCTGCAGCCGACCAACAGGTGTTTGAAGTTTGCGTGAAAACTTGAGGAAACCCTGTGGCAGTAGCAGATATTTATTACATGCATCAGAGTGTTGTTTTTGAACATTTTTGAAAGAAGATTTAATCCCATCTTCAAAACATTACCTTAAGGCACTTTGAATAACTGACTGAAGTAAGTAGTAGTAGTAGTAGTAGTAGTAGTAGTAGTAGTAGTAGTAGTAGTAGTAGTAGTAGTAGTAGTAGTAGT
>JAVQKC010182749.1:0-27930 GCA_036025475.1 Philypnodon macrostomus
AGGGTTTAAAATTGTTAACAAACAATTAAGAGGCCTCACACCCAAACCACGACAAACATAGGAAGGGTCTATTTGACTTTTTTGATTTGTCTGGATGTTTGTAAAATTCCCTAAAACTACATAGTTCTTTCAGTCTATAGGGGGCGCTATACAGGGTCCCATTGGGGTCATGAACATGGGAACGCTATAGAGGAATTCTTTATTTGACCTCTGTAATGTGCCTATGTACATTAAGTATACAATTGCCCAGATCAATGTGCCAAAATTCATGAGATTTCGTTTATGTTCAGCAGGATTATTGGCTCAATAGAAGTGCATCAAAACATTAATTTGTTAATTATTAAATTGTCATTAATCGAAGATGTACCAAACTCAATCCAGTTCTGCATCTTCATGATATGTACCTGTGTGCAACAGTTGAAAAAGATCTAGCAAAGAGTTTTTGAGTTATTGCGTTCAGAGTTATTAATTAATTACTTAATTAATATTAATCGTAGAAGTACCCAAATTGATACAGTTCGGCGTCTTTATGGTATGTACCTGTGTGCAAATGTTGAAACTGATCCGGCAATTCGTTTTTGAGTTATCGCGTTCACAACTAGGATCTGCGGACACAGACCAACGTGATTCCATAATATCGTTATTTCGCCGATCTAATGATTACTATCTTTTATTGGTCGTTTAGTCGCCTTTTCTGTAAGACTTCATGTCCCAGAATGCCTTTCGGGAGCGTAAGCGTGTTTTTTCCTCCTTCGGCTCCTCCCACCAGCGTAAGTCCAGCCACAGATCGAGCGAACTCAGCTCAGTGTTTACGTTGAGATGCTCACAACAAAGGATAGCGCACCGCGGAGACCCTGTCATTTCAAATAAAGCACACTGGATATTTTTTCTAAAGGGGAACATTTACAACTCACAATAACAAGGATATAAGGCGAAATCCTTTAAACCACAGCTGACCTTTCAATGTATGTGGCACGCCTTTGTTTTCTCTTTGGCAAGACAGCTTGCAGCGGATAAATTAAAGACAAAATCGCCTTTTGTGCCGGTTAATTTTTAGCTAGCTTGCTAGCCTCAGCAAGTTCAGAGAAAGCCAGTGGCTAACACAAGCCACACAGTAGACGAGGAGGAATAAAGGACCCTGTCACTCTCTTCACTGTAAGTACACGCTAATACAGGTTTCTTAAATAAACTATTACGCCAATATTACAGCGGCATAGCACAAACACAAGGTTACTTCAGCAGTAGGTTAGCAGTGTTCTGTTTTCAAACCGTCCCCGCTTTGTTAAATTCACACCACGCTTGTAGTATAATAACGATAAGCATTTACTTTCTGTTACGATTAATTTCATCAGCCAGTTTCACCAACATCCAATGTAAGCCCCATTGTTATAATTTCTACAGTTATTCTCATCCAAATGTACGCTCATTAAGATCAATGTATTTGTTTTGTTCATATTGTATACCAGTTAAATGATCGTGTCTGGTTGAAGAAATGCTGTTTGTAGTCTGCATCACTTCTGACTTCATGTTGCAAAAGATCTGAACAAATGCACTCTCCTTAATATTGTTTGTAGATGGTTTTCCGCCCCTGTTCATATTAGCGTTATCTGGCATCTGATTCTACCCCCAGTAGCCTATGCTCACCCCAGACTTTCCTTTGTCAGTCAGCCTCACTGTTCAGTCCTGGGTTAGTGATGAAGTGATTAGGTCAGTGGTCAGTGGCTGATCTAGATATAGTTTTGACTTTCCTTCCTGAAACAGGGGCCTTTTGAGCTCTTACTTTTGTTATTACAGCTGTGAAACTGAAGCTGTTTTTATTGTCCATCTTCAGTCTAGGATTAAATAACATAAATTACTGTATTTTGGCATTATTTATTTTCACTAGCCATATTTGTGTTGTAGGAACATAAATGATCTGTGTTTAGATCAGATGAGAACACAGCGCTCGACCCAGTGTTCCTTGGGAAGCTCAGGTTGCACCGCTGATACCAATTCTGGACTACAGACGAATATAACGATCCTGATATAACTGTATAGAAACTAAATTTACATTTTAACAATATGTAATTTTGTTTTCCATTTCTGGAAGTGCTGGTTTGAGCTTGTATTGTTTGCACATGGGCACAGGCTGTGTCTTGTCTGTGTGTTAAGTCTCAGTTTCAGGAGGAAACTGGAGTTGATGGTGTCAGAAGCAAGCGCAGAAAGGGCTCTGATGACTTAATGGAGGCTCAGTTCTGGCTGTATCCTTAGTAACAGTCCATAGGGATACAGAGCCATGACCAAGACTGTCTGCTGCCCCGGACATAAACCTTTACATTTATGCTGCATTTCAGATGTCCTGTGAGCTCAGACTTGGAGTGACAGAATTTCCAAGTTGAAGCGTTTCAGTTGTTAACTTGGAAATAAACAAATCTTATACGCTAGCAGGTTCATTTAGCAGTTATCAGGATTAGCAACAACAGGGATTTTAGCATATTTTGTAACTGCAGATGCTAAAATACACCACAGCAACTTCATTGAATTATATGAGTTATAGTTCTAATTTTCTTGTAAAATAGGGCACTGCCATGTTGGAATTTGAATCTCGGAGTTGTCCGAGTTGTCTGAGTTTCCGAGTAGGAATTCCCACATCAAGTACCAGACCAGTTGATTTTTACAACTCGGAACTCGGAAATCTTGACCTCCTGAGTACAACTGGAACACACCATTACTCTGAGGACTATAGTAAAGATTATTCATTTGGTACATATAACACACTGTAGTATTAGCTTTACTTGGTTGTCTGGCAAGTGTCAGATAGAAATTCCACTTATTTGAACAAAAACTCAAAATCACAGGCAGTTTTGAGTAGTGTTCATAATCGTCATTGACATCTGACTAGCTCTGCCCTGCTGTGTGGAGCCTGGCACCATGTTTCCTGTGCCGCTGAACAAGCTGAAGTTTTGAGGAGATTACGTCTGTGATGGAAAGTGGGTCAGACATTGGGCACATTTTTATGGCTCTGTTTCTGTGAGGTATGGCAAGAACAGAGGAAGAGGAGTATTTAACCTCCAGCATTTTCCAATGTCTTCACTGAGTATAGGCCCAGGCTTGGTATAGCCGTCGCTGGTATGAAATATTACTTAGTTTTCCATTTTGCAAACTAAATAGAAACAGGACCATACAATCTATTATAATGCGATTTGTTTTGTGGGATCTACCATTTTGATTCATTTTTTAATTTTCTTCATGATCCCCCCGCCCCCTTTTTTAAAAGTTCCTCGGGAGCTGCCAATACTAGATCCAAAAGAGGAAATACAAACATAGTGCAGCTATTGAGCTTTGCTGGGGAGGTCACTGCACTGAACTGCCAAGTTTATTAATGTAACGGCAAACCAGCTATTTCATGAATAGAACCCTTAGTATGAATGTTGGAGAAGTTCTGGGAAAAATACACAACAATGTTAGGGATATGCTGTTGGTTTACATTTAAAACTGACTGGGATATTTGCTTACAATTAAGACAACACTGGTAGAGTTGTTTCATCAAAATATACCATACACTCTGGTTTAAAGTGTAACTGACCATGTCAGTTTCCATCATAAGGGATTGCTCTGTCATGTGAAGGAGAAAGAGTGATTGAGGTTTTACAAAAACACCAGTGAAGTTTTTCTTGTGTGCTTCTGGGTGTGTCTGATTTACACTGTCTCTGTGGTTTACTGGACGTTAGCTTCGTTCACACTGACAATACATCTTCTTTACTCATACGACACACTTTCTCCTTTAGCCGTCCCAAATACACTTGTTCATTATATGTTCCCAGCCTCATGTTTATCAGTTCTCCTCTGATGGTGCCTGATTATCTTTTCCTGCTTTTTTTTCCGACCCTGTCTTTAATGGGCCTGTGCGCACATCCTCATACAGTCCACTGTATGCTTTGAACCCCTCAGGAGAACTGCCTACTTGTGCAGAATGAAAATCTCATGACTTATGGACCAGCCCAATATATTTAATTTTTATTTATTAACATAACATTGTAATATAACATATTTTTTTCTAATATTAGCATATTGGCATGAGTCTCATTTTGCTCAAAGTTAATTATTAACAATAGAAATAAAATTTAAACTATCCTGGGGCACCTGCAGTAGGTTATTAGTTGTGACATCCATTATGACAGTGCTTGTAATATTATGTCATATTACAGAACTGCCATTAAACTCTATCCCACTTTGTTACTAATATGGATATACATAATATTAACTTTTTTAAAAAATATATTATTTTCAGTCTAAACTAGCAGAAGCCCTGCCTGACCACATGCTTCAGGTGTGTGATTATGTTGTGTGTTGTGTGTCGTTCGCAGGACTGGTTGTGGTCTGAATACTGGTCTGTGTTGGTGCCTCTGAATCATTGATGAGGATGTAACTGGAGCTGTGGTCGTCCTGTTTCTTGTGTTATCAGTCTTCTCGGAGCGAGGCTTACAGGAAAACCTGTTGGCTGCTCTGACACTGCTCTCAATCAGCCTTATCACTGTCTTTATCCTTATTAACATTTTTCATGAAAATACCAGTAACTGAACTGGAACTTGGACTTATTGTGTAAAAAGAAAAAAACTGAAAACCTTTATTGTTAAAAATGCGATGCGTATTTGTCTATTTTTTTACATACATTGGGCACATGCTATGCTATCTCTGAAGCTCCCCTTTAAAAGGTAGAGTCACTATCAGGTTCTTGCGATGTATGTACAAATAAAAAGCCGGATATTTCACATCTGCGCTCAGTGACCTGGAGATGTGTAATGTTTACTGTAGACATTGCTCTGAAGACAGTACTCATAGATGACTCATGAGTCAGAAGTGGTTTTTACTGAGACACAAGGCCCAGTTGATGCCATTTCACATCTGCTGTCAACAATCCTGTTCAGGTTAACATTCCTCATCGTGTTTCTAATGCCACGGTCCTCCTCCTGACCTGCTCCACATATTTCATGCCTTGCTGTTTATAGCTGACAAGTGTGAGTATTGTTGTGGCAACTCTTCCGAGGGGCAAGAGTTTGGCACCAGGCCAACTGGATTATTGTAATCGCCTTGTTACCACCCACCCTTGTTTCTGTCATAGTCACAGCTTCATCAGAGTATGTTAAATGCAGCATACCATACTTACATGTAAGCCTTTGACATGCATATAGAACCTTTCAAAGTTTGTAAACAGAAAGTTAAAAATTCCAGAATGGAGGCAACTGGAGGCAAGACCATAATACATTTTCAATGGAGAAATTAGCATTAGCCACAAAATATTGCAAAATAAGATGGTTTTGACAAATGACAACCACTCTACATGTAGGTGATGTCAGAGTCTGGTTAGGAAACATTAGTGAATGTACCTCACATTGTATGTTTATTTTATGTACACATTAGTAACAGTTAGACTTTTGGCTGGTGGCAAAATTCCTTAAAAAGTCCTTACAGAAATGTTTTTTTTTCAGTGTATGCTCCCTGAACACAACTCATTTTTGCTCCAGTCACCTCCATTCCGGAATTTTTAACATTCCAGTGTCTTGAAAATGTTTGTCATATATGTTTTAGTCACATACTGTAGGTCAAATTTCCCCTTTTTAAGTCACAGATGTGATTCTCCTGTGCCCTCAGCCCTCTCATGTTTGACCACACATGTATCTGTGTTACTGAGACGGACTTCTCCAGGGAGCATTGAAGGAGAGAAGTGTCCGTCTGTCTGTGAGTGGGCAGGGAATTGGGACTTCCTGTTCATCTATACACCGACTGTAAATCTCTTTGACTACAGACTTGTCCTTTGTCTACTAACCATGTGCTCATGAACCTGGCACACCCACGTGTTACTAGCAAAAATTAACACATTGTGGAAATGCAAGTGCGCACAGGTGGACATTACATAAAGGTCTTGACTTACTCCTTTTTACTGTTCCGACCTTTCGGAAAATGTTGCCAGGAGGTCATCTTTTACTTGGTCTGTCCTCCAATAAAATGTGCTTTCTGGCATTATGTAAACCTCCCTCTATTCTCTGCATCTCATGTATTCCCAACTATTGATTTATGCATTAACATTTGGGCATTTGTAGTTGATGTAGGTGGGTAGAGGGTGGGATAGGTCTCATCACATACACAGTTTTCCAGAAGACGGTTAATATTATAAGAGTCATCTGTTGTTCTGCATGCACTGTTTTATAAATCAGTTTCTTGGTACATACCATTTTCACCCATACTCCTATCCTCCTGAGCATTCATATATGAGCTCACGCCTACACTAACACAATGCATTACAAGCCTCATAGTGAGTTGAAATGGCCAGATGTGTAGATGCCTCCCACACTCCCCAACGGAAGAACTTAACCATAATTTGCATTTAACACGTGTCTTGAGTGTAGTTAAGATATAACTGTGTTTTAAACAGGCACCACTTGCGAAGCTGAGGTTTATATGGTCAGGCCTGAATTCCCTCCCTTCAATAAAACTTCTCCATGATGTGATGCATTATGCCCCTATTTAGTCACCATTTGGAAAAGGACAATAGAAGGCACGTGTGAGAACTCTGTCCACATGACTATGAATAATTGATGTTTTGTTTTGTTAAATCATCCATGACTGATCTATTCACTGTCTTTCATAATGAGGGTTAACGGGTTTGTGTAAGCTCACCAAATACCACTGTTTTGGCCTTTAGAATCTTTTTTGTTATTATATTTTCATACATTACATTACAGTGGTCTGCCATTAGGTAGACCTTTGTATCTATAAGTGTCTCTGGTGTGGTCTTCTGTTGCTCAAGTCTATCTGCTTGACCTCAGTCTTGTTGCTTATATTGCTCTATAAGTGTCTCTGGTGTGGTCTTCTGTTGCTCAAGTCTATCTGCTTGACCTCAGTCTTGTTGCTTATATTGCTTTCTATCCTGTCAAACTATTGTGCAAATTATCCTCTGACCTATTGCATCAGCAAGAGATTTTCACAAGTAAATCTGCTGTGTGCTGGATATTTTCTCTTTTTCGAAACATTCTCTGTAAAAATTAGAGCTAGTTGTGCACATAAATACCATATCTATATAGTCTGTTGAACGTGATTGATTTACAGTGATTTTTGTTCTGTCTTTCCAGTTTACAAAACATCTTTAATAGCGATTGGTATCAAACAAAGTCCAGTAGTAGCAGGTTTTGGGAGTTAATAAGCGGTCTGTTTGTTTAATGGCTGGTGTATTTGAACTTCCTACATTTAACCCTTGCATTGCTTTCTTGTCTTATTTCAGAACAATGCACAAGTGACCATCGGTTTTGTGTCTCGTTTGGTCTGTCTCCCTGCAGCAGCTGGTGTTTGTCACTGAAGTAAATGCTGGATGTATTGATGTGATGGTGGTGCCCACCCCCGCACTGAGGTCCATTTACTCTGTTACTATTGAATATTGATCGCACATTAGCGTTGCATTGACAGATGCATGTTTAAACCGTGCTGCAGGACCAATCACAATCACACTTCTGGATCGCACACTTTCTGTTTAATTATAATTTATGTCAGTGTTTCTGAAATAGTTGTGTGCAACCCAAACTGGATTGCATGTAAGTCCAATATAGGATAGGATGTTATAGCGTATTTGAAGAATTAACATTACATTTTGATTACATTGGTGTGAATTGTTTTGAAAAAATATTGCTGTCAAGGCTGTAAAATAATTTAGAAAATAACTAACCAGCCTAAGCGATACAGAACCACAGCTTTTTAGGTACTCCCTCTGTACAAGGCAAACATGAAAGACATGGTTAGCCTAGAAAACGTATGCATCTTGTAATACTGAGATGAGTAGGTGCCTATCTCTAGGTCTTTAGATAAAAGACTTCAGCTTAAATCAAACAAGCCACAAGTCAGAACAAAAGCTTTTCTTCTACATCATTTTGAACAGTAACACCACGTCTGATTTAGGGCCCACATTCTTCTGATATTGATAAAGATGAATCTGCTGACAGCCTAGTAACATTTCCACTAATCTCATCCATCTCTAAATTTCTTTTAGTTTTATTTTAGATATTTTTTCTTCAAGACTTTGAGTTAAACCAAACTAATTGAAGTATTTTATGTTGTGAAAAATAATCACTAAAGCTCCTTTGCTAGTTCTTTCTTCCTGGGAAATTGGGTTGAAATTCCCACGAGACAGCTTGAGCATGGTAGAAACAGAGAAAGGTTTGTGTTGGAGTATTGTTGGTTCCAGCTATTGTAAAGCCATTGGACACATGAGCCACAACCTTCAGTCCTAACGCCTAAAGCAGCCCCCTTCTCAGCTGTATCTCGACCTACATGTTATATGTTGTTCAGATAAGGTAACAAGTGAGGGTTACATTTTGACTTGTGACATGTTTTTGTTTGCAAACCAATCATTCATTCAACCATCATTTGAGAATAATGCCTGAAGTTAAGCAGTTTCTATAGTCATTACTCATACCTTGACCCTGATGTTAGCAGATGTAGGTCACCTTTTATACATTTGTGTAAGGCTTGAAACATTTGCAGGGCCCATGTTTGACTTATTTTTTGAGTTCTGGTTTAGTTCTGGCTGCACAATATTGGCAAACACAATATACCCGTATCAAAAAAAATCTATATTGTCATATAATGCCATGGTCTTTAATCTGACATACATTACAACATACTGTTACAATATTCTTTTTCTTATTAAAGCCTTTAATGTAAAATTGTAAATTTTTTAAATATATTTATGTCAAATCTTAGTCATGATTTCCTTAATTAAGTCCTGCTTCAGCCTTGTTTTAGTCCTTGTTTAGAAGCTATTTTAACTAGTAAATAAAAGAACTATTTCTGCTTAATTGAACGTGTAGTTGTATCAAAATATTGCAAAAATATCGAAAATGCAATATTCAACATGGTTGTTGAATATTGAATGTTTCATGCAGCCCAAGCTAAATATACTGTATTTTTCAGTTTTGACTAGTAGATTTTTAGTTACATTTAGTCAAAAATGTTAAAGTTGTTGTATAACTTTTGAGAGCATATGGTTAAATAATTTGACAGTTTCAAATGTAGTTGCTGCAGCTGGCGTTCTCAACTGTCCGCCCTGTGTTTCTGTGCATCTTTATTTCACACACATTTGCTGCTCATCTGTTGTGTTACTGTGGCCAGTAGAAATGGCAGGTGGTGTGTCCGTGCCTTTTTGCAGTAAACTTTTATGAGTACGTTGGTTTTGAGTGAGAGGCTGCTGCTCCTGCTGTCATCGGCACACTGTTCTCTCGACCTCAGCTCTCCAGGACTATCTTTGAGCCTCAGTATTGTGTGTGTGTGTGTGTGTGTGTGTGTACTTCAGTAGTGTGTGTAGGCCTGTGTACTCCAGTAGCTTAGCAACAGTTGGCACAAGGCCATGCTGAACTCAGTGTCAGAGCCGTGGCCAAGAGCTTAGTCAGGATAAGAGACACACACCTGCGGGAGTCCTGCACTAGTGGGGACATTTCTGACGAACCTGAGCTCAACTGACATTCCCATGGACAAGAAATTACTTTATGCTGATCAATGTTTTTGACACACATACACACATCAGTGCCCTTACCAATTTGCTGTATTGAGCCTTCACCTCATATCACCGAACAAACTTATGTGGTAATTATAAAATGCCTCACTGAACAGCTTGAATAAACAGCAACACAGGTTGAATCACCAATATGTGTTCATGGGCTGGAAGATTTTAGGGCTGCATGATATAGGAAAAACATTATATATTTAATCACACATTTGTATGATGTCTCTCACAGGGAAATGGCTTTGACAGTGTAATGCCAAATTTGCTGATGATGCAGTAATAATAATCATTGTGCAGCGCTAGAAGATTTCATAGCAGTATAGTCCTACATGCAATTTTTCCACTAACCAACTAAGATGTGTGGCTTCCTATCACAGTAAAAATCAATAAATGTCAAATGATGAATAATAATTTCTTTATCTGTTTCCTTGTGGTATTTTGATATAAACTATTAGCTTCAAAGGCCAGTGAATTTACAACCCAAATATGTTTGATGACCAGATAAAACTATTCACATGAATAGACTGACCTACTGGCTTTTTACTTTGAAGTCAGGCAAAAATACAATAATAACCAATCCTCTTGGTTACACATTTACTCTGATCACATGACTGGTGAATCTGTTCCTTACACTACTGTGTGACTGCTAAATATAAATGTGTGTGTTAATTAACTCCACACAATTGAGAGCTGGGTTTCCATTATACCTGCAAGTGTTGGAATAGCTGTGATTTTGATTCAATTAGAAATGAAGGATGACGCGCTGTATCTGGAAACAGACGACAGCCCTGTAAAGTGAAATTAGTGTTAGCAGTATTTATTTAGATTTCACATCTCTCCATTTTGTTATATTGTTTAGTGGCTGACAGAAATATGTGAGCAAAAGCTAAACTTACTAAAACCTACAAATGCAAAAACTTGCCCATGTTTAGCTGGTAGAAACTGCATTTAAACGTTTGTCATTTCCACTTAGTCCAATTGGATAAACTCACTAATCTTTGCTGTAATCTGTTTCTTTTGTCACTGTGCAGGGCAGGACCAGTGCCACGGTGAGAGCTGGACACATGAGGCATGAGCTGAGGCTGAGCTGACCCTCCCCCTCTTCCTCTCCCCTCTCAGCCATTCCCTCTGCCCCCTTCCTGCTGCCCCCACCCGGATACGGCAGCTCCAACACTTCCTGCTGCTCCCAACCTCCATCACCTGGGCCCAATGTACTCTCCAGAGCAGGAAAACATTTCCACCACCGCCTCCACCAAAGTGCCAGTCAAGTACGGAGAGCTCATTGTGCTTGGGTAAGACATTTTTAGTGAAGGGTAATATTTTTGTTTCGAGTTTAGCTTATATTTTTGGGCACATTTTAAAATTACTGTGGGAGAAAACTTTGGTAATTATCTAATTTCCTATAGTACCCTTGAACCTTGACTGATTTTAGCCATGAGAAACATTGATACCCCACCCAGTGTCTTGAGTGGAAGTCATAGAAGTCATCCACACATCCTGCACTTCTGAACGCTCACATGATGCTGCTCAAGTACTTCCTTTAACAGTCTGTCTCCTGTTTAGTCCCCAAAGGCCTATTCCACTCCACTCCCCGATCCCAGCTCACTCCACCGAGGAATGCAGATGTCGGAAAGACTCCTTACCCATACACACACGCGCACACACAAACATGACACACACACATTTCTGTTCCTCCACAGCTGACTCACAGTGTGTGTTTTTATGGGCTGTTCCACACTCGTTTCATCAGGGACATGACCGTGGAAATTTTCCTTAGTGGAAAAATGCAGTAAAAGCAGCTCTGTGACTTTACAGGGAGAACCCCAGTTTCTGCTTTGCTCTGCCCCTTTTGCTTACTGATTATTCTAGGTCACGCCAGGCTGATTTAAGGTCATGTGCTGTGGGATTTACATGGGCTGGATAAAGGTTTTGAAACTAGCAAAGTTAATCTTAGCATAGTGTTGCATTTAATTGGACTTTCCTGTTTTATTGTGGTTCAAGCTCATCTTCAAAGTACTATGCATATAGTCATCAGATCTGACACCAGAACTGTTTTTTTCAAATGTGTTGTATCTGCCGAAGATCAGCAATGTTTAAGTCACTTGTAATAACCGTCACAGCCTCCTCTTGCAGCATGAATACCACCCTTTTTTAAAGAATGGCATCTGTTAGCATCTTTACTCAAAAAATACTGAATGAAATTAATAGTTTATTAAATTTTGAGTGCGATCCATGGAAATGAGCTGCCTTGGCGGAGGTCTTGCTTTCTAATTTAAAAAGTAGTCCATCTAATACTGCTTAATCAACCTTAGTTTAACTTATTTATTACATCAATATAATATTGATGCAGATTAGATAACATGGGCTTGTGACAGTCACATGTATGTATAGTTATATTTTCTTTGTTGGTGTGTCACATGTTGGCCGGTTTGTCTGAGATACTTGTGGCCCAGGGCACTAAACTCTGTGTAAAGTCAATGTAACAAAAGATTGCTGGACTAATTAAGTTGACAGCTATGGCTGGACATAGTTGACCCCATAGTTTTTGTGTATGTTTTGTTTTTCATAAAAGAGTGAGTGTGACACTTGGCTGTAGTCCAACAGTGCTAATGACCTGATCTGAGCTATGTTGGTTCTGCTCAGCTTTTGACTCTACATTGATAGTGTCGGTTACATCTTGGTTTTTAAAAAACATATGTTTCTGTTGATATTGCATCTGAATTGTACAAAGTACTCATGACCTTGTCTCATCCTCCTCCTGCAGGTTGCACATTGTGTTTTCAGCCAACTTGAAAATTAGGGCTTACATAAATGGCCTTTTCCTCTTTACGATGCTGACATATACCACTGGCGTATGCTAATATTATTTTACTACTGTTTGCATGAAACACACTCTTGTTGCCTTACTCAACTTACAGTACTATATAAAAACAAAGTGTGTCTGTGTGCTCCAACCAGGTTTTCCCCCTCTTCTCTGGTCAGTACTCATTAATCTAAATATATTTGGATACACTTGCAGAAACTCACATGGGACACTGACTTTCTGCTGCCGGCAATACTTTGACTTGTTTCCAGCAAACTGCTCTGCACTCTCTCCCAATAAGGACTAAACTTCACCATGGTTACGCTCTTGCCATGGTTACTGGTCCCAAACGTTGCTGCGGCCCTGTTCGCTCAC
The DNA here is from genome assembly GCA_036025475.1 of Philypnodon macrostomus. Lineage (NCBI taxonomy): Eukaryota > Metazoa > Chordata > Actinopteri > Gobiiformes > Eleotridae > Philypnodon > Philypnodon macrostomus. Next base: position 12,708 of record JAVQKC010182749.1, read on the forward strand.
CATGGTTACTCGTAAACCCTTGGAGCGATCGTCTGATCCCCGCAGATCTGCTCTCTCACCAGTCAAAGTCAAACAGAAACATTTAGCAACCCGCCCTGCCTTTTCACCGGACTGTGTTGATAAGTGGTTCAGTTGAAGCAGTTGAGTTGAACATGGGGCTGAATGTTATGACACATTATTAGTCATTATTTTAGTTTAGTTATTTTTTGTTGTTTTTTATTCAAAGCTTATTGGAAAACTGTATTGAGTGTGAATAGAGTGTGTTATTGCCCACCCCTGGTTGAAACTTGACAGCTGCTGTATCCACATTAAATGTTTTAATTAATCAAGTTTGTAAAGCTGATGCCACTTCAGTGTTCAGTATAAGATATATTGCATACTCTTTCCTAGTTTGTCAAAATCATAACAATAGCAGTGTAATTATGATGGCAGCACAACACACAAACACCAACAAGCTGATGATTATCCTCTCTCATTGGAGAACGCTCTTTGTTTAATAGAGGTCATTAATCAGTGTTTCTTGTCTTAGAGCTGATATTATGTGGTGACTTGTGGAGACAAAGTCTCACAGTGCGACTGTTGTTCTGGTCACAGAGACTCTTTCTGTCTGAGGAAACGCCTGTGTTTATCCTCTTCTCTTTGCAAGTATCGGACTAAATGGGGCTCTGTGTATGTTTATTTTCTCTCTTTCTGAGGTTATGTTAGGGGCCCTTTGTTGTTTATCAGGACGTGCTTTTGTAAAACACATAGATGCATTGTGGAGCGTTCTTTAGCATCTCAGGCAGTACACATAAAACCTTGGGTTTATTCCACAATGACCTTTTTCTCAGTGTATTATACAGCTGCTCAGATAATAATGTTGTGGCCTATTGTTTTTGTGTATCTCTGCAGGTACAATGGCTCACTGCCTACCGGGGACCGAGGCAGACGTAAAAGTCGTTTTGCACTATGTAAAAGACCCAAGGCAAACGGGGTCAAGCCCAGCACAGTCCACGTCGCCTGCTCTCCACAGGCAGCCAAGGTGACCTGCACACAGCATAATACACAACTCATACACAACTACAACATAATACACAATTTATGCACAATGCAATGTGATTTAACCAGGGGGACCACTAAACATTGTGTTTCTCCTAGGCTTCCTGTTTTTGTAGTAGATTAGGTCTATGATTTTGAATGCTACAAAACAGTATAAAAACACAGTCAGTGGATTTGGTTTGTGTTAGGGTAAAATTTCAGTAGTTTTTTTATTTTGTGACAAGACTAATTTTATGCTAGGCAAGCATAGGAAAAAATGAGAGCAGGGGCTGCAAAAATCTGAACGCAAACATCTCTAGTCTAGTCTGTTAGGATTATTCACACATTTCTGGTTCAGCATCTGCGTTTAATAGATTCTCAGGATACATTAGCTTGTACATATATAAGCTTTTAGCTGCTGTAATTGAAATGGTCTGGAAGAGTGATTGTCCCTCTCTGCCCAGTGGGTGGTCCTAACTGACCTAAAAGATGTTGAGGCTGTGACTGCACAGCTCTAGTCTCTACACACCCCACCCTTCTTTTGTCTGTTGTTTTTTGTAAGAGTCATTGAACAGATGTCAAAAACTTGCAGCATAGTCAAACTATTTTCTGATTTTAGCAATATTATTCCACACATCTGTCTTATAACTATCAATCATTCTTTATGTGTCTCCATCAGGCCTTAAGCAACAAAGACCAGCACAGCATTTCTTATACACTGTCTCGAGTCCAGACGGTGGTGGTGGAGTACACACATGACATCAATACAGACATGTTCCAGGTTATTAAATTATCTTCTTATAAAATTATTTTCACAGCTTATATCATTATGAATCTTTTCTCAAATTTCTTCTGTCCGCTCTCTTTTCCAGATTGGTCGGTCTACAGAGAGCCCCATAGACTTTGTAGTGACAGACACTATAGCAGGCAGCCAGAGTAATGCAGACACACAGTCAGTCCAAAGCACCATCTCCAGGTTTGCCTGTCGAATCATGTGCCAGCGCACACCGCCTTACACCGCCCGCATCTACGCCGCCGGGTTCGACTCCTCCAAGAACATCTTCCTCGGGGTGAGTCCTTTTATGTGTAGCCTTATATATAACGCCAAGAATACAATCAATGATTAACTGTAGATTAAACCTTGTATATTAGTATACTATACTTCAACTGTTTTCTCAAGATCTAAATTTGATTGATTGCTATGTTAGGAGAAAGCTGCTAAGTGGAAGACATTAGATGGTCAAATGGATGGACTGACCACAAACGGTGTGCTGGTGATGCATCCTCGGAATGGCTTTAGCCAGGACTCGAAGCCAGGCGTCTGGAGAGAGATCTCTGTCTGTGGCAACGTCTTCACACTGAGAGAAACACGCTCGGCTCAACAGCGAGGAAAGATGGTAAGACATTAACATCAAATTAGACAAACATGCCGCCATTAAGCATCAATATTGTTGCTTTGATTGTGCTGGATGTCCTGCCTCATGCAGTCAAATGTATTAAGTGTTGATTTGGCACAGTTAAAAAAAATCTGCACTATCTTTCTATATGGCCAACACCAAATGGGAATACAATGTAATGAAATAAATGGTCAACAAATCAACAGTAGCATCATTACTAAAATAAATATTATCTGCAATTGACAATCTACATGCTCAATTGAGAGAGAAGCCATACATTAATATATCTGTATGTATGTGTGTGTGTGTGTGTGTGTGTGTGTGTGTGTGTGTGTGGTGATGGGGTGTGTGGGGGGAGGAGGGGTTGTTGGGGTATTGTTTTTAAAGCACTTCGTGTTGTATTTTATATGTATAAAAAGGGCTTATAAATAAAACACATTCAAACTTAGTTTTAATGTATAACATGCGGTTTTCTGAGGTGTTTTAAATATGGCTTTACCCACAGTAAACAGCAACCACATTAAATGTTTGTAAATATTCCAGCAGCCTCTGTTCTTTCAGTCACTTCACCTCCAGCTGTGTATTTTAAGAGCTCATTACACGTCATACAATAGAAACTATGTAAGACTACCACCTGCTGGCGATAGAGCTGAATTACAGTTCCTAACCTGTGTCTGGCCCTGGCCATCTATAAACACCAAACAGCTGAGAACTGAACTGATAAAGCACAACATTGAGACAGGAGCCTGCCCTTGTGTTTAAACCTGTGTTTGTGTGACTCAGGTGGAGACTGAGAGCCAGGAGCTGGTGGATGGTTCACTCGTTGACTTGTGTGGTGCAACGCTGCTTTGGAGAACAGCAGAGGGTCTGGCCCGCACTCCCACGCTCAAACACTTGGAGGCACTGCGTCAGGAGATTAATGCTGCACGTCCCCAGTGTCCTGTGGGCTTCAACACGCTGGCCTTCCCCTCGATGAGACGCAAGGACACACCAGACGAGAAGCAGCCATGGGTGTATCTACAGTGTGGCCATGTGCATGGCTACCACAACTGGGGCGGCCACCTGGAGGAACGAGAGGGGGGCCGGCTCAGGGAGTGCCCCATGTGCCGGGCCAAGGGTCCATACGTCCCGCTGTGGCTGGGCTGTGAGGCCGGTTTCTATGTAGACGCTGCCCCACCCACTCATGCCTTTAACCCCTGTGGTCACGTGTGCTCCGACAAAACAGCAGCCTTCTGGAGTCAGATCCCTCTGCCTCATGGTACGCACACGTTTCATGCTGCCTGTCCCTTCTGTGCACAGCAGCTGAGCGGGGAACAGGGCTTTGTCAGACTTATCTTCCAGGGACCCCTTGACTAGTGCGCCATCTTCCCAGCATGCACTGGGTGAAGCAGAGGGTACAGACCCTGCTTTTAAACAATGTTTGTTGAAGAGTGGACATTTTGTCTCATTTTTAAGTGACCTTTGTCTTGCTTTTTCACATATGACAAGACAGATTCTATATTTTCATGTGACACCAGAGACACAAAAACCAAACCAAGAACAATGCTGGGTAAAATGTATGTTTCTTACAAAGAACATTTAAAAACAGTATTCACCTAAATGACTGACAGACCATAATGCAAACTTACTGTCTCATCTTCCTGTTGCAGTATACCCCTGTGTATATCTCAGAGCTGATTTAGACAAAGAGGATGTTTATTTATGAACCAGAAACCACCCTTTATTTGTCAGATCTGCCTATCAGATACTATTAAGCAAAAACTACAGTATATTGTAAAGAAATTGCTGGGTTGCAGGTTCTAGAAGGGGCCAGAATTCTGTATGGGATTTTTATAAGCAATATCCCTCCAAAAAAAATCCACAAATGTTGAATATGATAATTTTTTTATTAGTGACAAGGTCCATTTTACAGCTATATCTATTTAACCACAAACAAACTCTGTAGATTAACAATAGTCATTTTCCTGTCCCCCATCTCCCATCAAAATGTATAGGGTTATAGAATGTTGTGATGTTACCTGCAACCCAGCAATTGTTTGGTCTGAGGATTATGTTTCTATGTGTCCTAGTCCCATGTCCACTGCCCTCAGATCCCGCTGTCGTATTTATTCCCCGTCCTATCTCGAGTGTGACTTTGTATTGTGTGTTACCTCTTCAGTTCGTCTTTCCCCTCATTAGGCATCATTAACCATGGCCTTTTCACATTCAAAGCAATACATTTGGGGAAATAAGGCATCAGTGTAAGCAGCCAGCCCTTTAAAGAGAAAACTCTGTGTGGATGAGTGAATGGAAGTAACTAATCAGACACGATACCGCAGCTATGTAGCAAAAACAGGATTCAATGAGACATAGTGGGAAGTTAAATTAACCCCAGTTAACAGATTTCTGTCTTCTATGAGTTCAGTATTAGTAATCTTTACATCTACATCTGACTGTTATTCTGCTGTAGCTCGCTTTAATAAAATATTGTATTAGAAGATGAGGTATTAGCCATACATTTGTTGGTTTGATTTGGAGAAAGAGTATAGATGAAGTCTTTAGCAGAGCACCTATATCTGCATTAGGGCTTCTGTATCGGCAACATGTAATAATTTGTGAACAGGGGATTCGCAGCAGTCCACGCGCTTTGTTGTGCATTTACTCAAGCACTAAACGAGACACTCAAAACTGTAGAAGCCATCCATAATGACAGCAGTTTTTAAAACCAGGCACTGTTCAATACAACACTAACCAGTTCAAGTCTGCATGAGGTGTGAATGTCAGACACTTCCTGCAGGTCTCTTCAGTGTGCATCTGTTTTTGAGAGATTGTAATTTAAATGTTGTATATTTGTCTGTTCACACAACAGTTTTTCATCCATGTCTTCCCATTGCTTGGACTGCAACACAAAAACTCACCTCAGGGAGAAAACATCATCGGCATACCCCAAAAATACAGCAAAGGTCTAATGAGGATACCTCGATCAATTCAGTGTATTTGTTTGTTTGTGGAGAAAGCACATGTTAAAGGGCTTCTTCACTGTGTACTGTCGTCTGTCTGTCTGTCCCACCGTCTTACTTCTGCTCCTGCACTCTTCCTCCTCTTCTTGTGCTTAAAGGCGAATGAATGTTTCCAGCAAACACTTTTTGTAACAACTTTAAACAATAAAGTGTAAAAGTGAAATGGTGTATCTGTGTTTAAGTACAACATTGGGAGACATGCAAGATCTAGAAGTACTTAAGAGTGTAGGCCTCCAACCATAGACCCTGTCTTGCAACTGTAAAGCCCAGACAATTATTCAAAAAGCAATCAATACTCAGTGATAAAGATTCTGCCAAAAAAATATCAGTTTATAGCCAGTGGTATGCATACGTCTTAAAGTAATAATGTTCCTTTACTGACCCCTTGTGGCCAGACCTAGTATTTTTGTGGCAGCATTGATATACAAACAATGATCTCCTTTCAAATAATTATTTTATCCTTGCCTTGGTAATAAAGAACAGAAAATTTGCCAGTGTGAACATTTTCAGCTTTTAAAAAAATATATTTTTTAATAGCTTTCTTTTTAAATTCTTGGCCAAAGCAATTTTTCTTTGCCACAAATTACACATTACTTCAGCAAATGTGTGTTAATTTGACATTTCAGAAATATAGATATTGAACTTTTCAGTCAATAACACTGCGGGCAACTTTACTACTAGTTAGTGGCCACCAACAGAACAAAAGGGGAGTGTTTTCTCAAGGGTTAAACACACATGACACATACACAGTGTTCATATTGCACTTTATTCAGTTCTGTGAAGCCAGAACTGGGCTGAAACCTCGTCATAAACATCACCATTTATTGCTCTCAGACTTTGCGCCAAAAACACACACATCTCTATCTCAAGTATTCACACTGAAACGTCGTGTATTTACTTAATGATCTCTACATTGGTATAGTTCAAGTGGGTCTAAAAATCAACACTTCATAAAATATTGCACCTCTACTATTGTCTCCAACTGAACTAGTGAGTGGAGTGATAGTAAAATGGAGACAAGGACACGAAGGTCAGCGGATGAACTGTGAATATGATTAAAAATGATGACATGCACAACGGGGAATCATTCATCGAAATACAGTACTAAGGCGGCCTTCATTTTGTATAGGACAACATACAATGTAAAATTACATAATGCTTCATGAGATTATCTCAGTTGGACAGGGACAAGACACTTAATACAATGTGATAAGTCACACAGGCTACTGTAAATACTCAGGCATTAAATGGTATCGCCATGTTTCATTTTTTTTTTTCCATAGTTCCACAAATCTCTAATTGAAGTGCCAAATTCAGTGACATTTATTAATGCATAGGCATGTTCAAAATGCATATACTTGAAGCCTCATTTTCTAGTCTAGTTCAGACCTTTGTAATGATGTTAACACAACAAAAAGGACTTGAATGTGGCCTTGGACATTCACAGTGTCACAAAGATTTATCATTTTCAAAACTTCATAATCCTTTAGTCAAAACATCTGAGCAGTAAACTATTCAGAGGAATCTGTCTGCCCCATAGTTTAGAAACATTTTTCAAGAATTCTTACCGTTTTTCAAAACAATTAAAAATGAGTTTGTGGCACAATTGCATCAGCAGTGCTCTCAGTGAGACTGACCTCTTCTTATTCTAAAAGCATGCTACTGAAAAGTCTTCCTTATAATGGTTTAGATCATTTATTTAGTCAAACAGCTTTTGCTTTTTTATTTTACCTTGGCCTGTATATCAGTATATCCAAAATCCCTACATCTGCTGCTGCACTGGAAGCTCTGCACATGCAATTGCCCACAGCAATCAGCTGGAGTAAGGATAACTATGGATGTCACAGGATAATGGGGATAGCCATAGTCAGCTTGGTCACATGTTACAAGGGCATTTGTTGGATAGATTTCTGAGAGGACCTCTCAGTGATCGAGAATGCGGAGGTTGCCAGATACAATTTTGTTTTCCAGCATTGAACCGGCAGGAATGTCAATACGGTCTCCATGGTTGGCTATAATGATGACAGTTCCCTGGAAAATGGATAATAGCTGGGGTTAGTTTAAACAAAATATAATATATAAACAGATAAAAAACTAGAAATTGTTGCTTTGCATTTCAAACCACAAAATAACTACCAAGCTAATGGCCTTCAATTATCAAATAGTCACTACTGTGCAAGACAATGATGTAATAAACCTGATGTTATAAAATAATCACGGTAAACAATCCTTTCAAAATAGATACTTAAAATAGTACATTTTATTGAATTAAACTTACTTTCAGTGAAACATTTTTGCCAAAGGTGACATCTCCAGACACTGTGAGGTGATCAAGCTCCAACATGTCTGGGATGCTCTCAAAACGGATCAAGTATTCCTGAACCTGCAAACATCAGGCAACCAGTTTGAGATACAGTAGCAGCAATTATAACTGAATAATAATAATAGCAATAATAATAACTATAGTAACTATAATGTGTCTGGTAATACAGTGGACAGTACCTTAGTAAAGGAGCTGCCTAGTTTGACATGTGGTGTTGTGGGGAACTCTCTCTTGGGGCTCATGGTCAGAGACCCCGCATCCAGACTGTACAGGTTGGACATGACCAGCAGCAGGTCTGAGGTGGTCTTCACTGGGAGGAAGCGACTGCGGGGGACGTTAATGCCCAGAGCATTATCAAAACATTTAATGGCTGCACCCACCGCCGTCTCCAACTGGATTACATTCTGACCCCCGTCCAGAGTCTGGCAACAGAGAGAACACACTAGCATTAGTGACAGAACCAAATTATGAGCATATAAAAAAAATAATGTATGGATTGCTCTGCTGTGCTGAAAATGATTCATTAGTTGTAACATCATATTAAATCAATAGACTTTTTACATGATAAACTCTAAACTCTCAAAATCTGAAAATGTGGAGCACTTATCATATCATAAAGTATTAATGCAATAATAACATTTTGTGGCTCAAAGCCGTTAGGAAACATTGTCAGCATGTCTGAAATGATTGCTGTGGTTTTGAATACAAATGTTGCCCTAAAAGGACACATAAATTTGTCTTGACTTTTTTGGTTAGACTGCTGAACTTCTAACACGTTACAGCATCATCATCAAAATCCAAAAAATAAATACACAATTAAATAATTAACTAACTGTGTAATTAATTACGGTACTTACATTCAAACCACTATGACCAAACCACACTAAGTGAATGTATGTACACAATCATTCCTGTTGCATTCCACCTTACATGTCTGAGAAGCTCACCGTCTGGGAATTTAGTGAGTTATCTTCGTTGAATCAAAACCTTAGTCCCTCCCCTGGCCTCTACAGTAACATCAGCTCAAACTACCACTATACAACTTTGACCAACAATATGTAGTCAAGTTTTAATTTAGTCCTCCCCCTGACTTCATACAACTTGCTTCATCATAGAACAGGCTTAGACACACAAAACACAAAGCTCACCTTAGGGTTAACGATAATCTCCAAGTCCATTGCACTTTGCTCCTGCAGCCTCTTGATTGCAGTGAGAGAGATCCACAAGTTGTTTGTGTTGAAGATTTTAAACTTCGAAACAGACTTGAATTCATCCACGTGTGCTTTGGGAACCTGGGCAATCTCCAGCAACCGCAGTTTTCCTTCATATTTAATCAATGTACCTCCCTGGATACATGAAACTTACAGTAAACTACGGTTCTCGTTTTAACTACAAGAATGGTAATCAGTGGTGCTTTATACCTTGACATCAGCGCGTGTCTTGTCCGTCACCTCCATGATAAACTCACAGCGTTTTCCATTGGGCTGGCTGACTAAATGGTGGAGAATATGCAGGTCCACAGTGGCACCCAAATTGTCAATGTTGGACACAAAGATGTACTCTTTTCCCTCTGCGATGAGCTGGTCGAGAAGGCCCGAGTTGTAGAAGCTTGCGTAGATGTCGCCGTGGCCTGGGGGGTACCAGCCCTCTGCGTTTTGACCGTTCATACTCATGTTCGTAGCAACAGGGAGGAGGGACTCTTTGTTGATGCGTGGATATCTGCCGAGAAAAATAGTGAGAAGTTAGTACGGGCTCCAAGCTGGCTAAAACAAACAAAGCAATTACAAAGAAATCTATATTTTTAAAATGGACCCAGGAAGACTAGCTGATAGCATCAGCTTTAAGCTAATGGGGATCCACAAACAAATAAATAAATGTATACAAAATACTAGGGCTATTAGCAAACACAATATCCTTAGGAAAAACATCAAATATATTACAATAACACCATTTTAACAGGACATTGTAACAGGAAACTGTCTTGTTTTAATTTAGTCTTATGTATTCATTTTGAAAACGATAAATAAAGGGAAAAATTCTGTTTATTTGAACTTGCATCAAACAATAACAAAAATATTGATCTGCATTATTCAATATGGTTATCAACATTATTGGCATGGAACAAACAGCTGCTCTAGTGCTTTCTATTGAGACAGCACAACCCTTCAAAACGACAGTCCCTCTTTGAATATTTGACTTTTTATACTTTTTCTTTTATATTGCTACAATTTCTTTACACTGTTTGCTTGCAAAGGCAGCACACTACTGCTTGCAATTTGAACACAATAATTTATTATTCTTTTTATGATGATTTTCATGAGTTTTGGCAGCGAGTGAATATTTGATAGAAGTATAAATAGAGTAGATAAGATGTACAATAGCATTCGGAGATGTATTTCATTCTGATAATAAATAAAAGGCTTCTTCCTCATGTGAGTGAGAACAATTATGGTAATCATTTGAATGCTATAGTACTTCTGTATGCGTTTCCAGAACCTCTCACAAACAGTTTATCAGGTTGTAAAGCAAAGCACTACAGAGGTCTGCTCCTGCCTGCCCTAAGAGGTTACACAGGGACTGGCTTCTCTTGTCTTACTAAATACTGCTGAATACTCCAAAGCTATAACATATTGAATAACAACAAAAAGGCCATTTCTAGCTATTTCCTATTTGCCTCCGAGTAGGCTGCTTGTTAGTGAAGTCGGTACTGTCCACACTTTTCCTGCAAGAGGTCAGAGATTCAATTCCCTCAAATGGAATCAAAAACTCCAGCCACACTTTGAGCCAGTTCCAGACCAGCACAAGGGCTTGTGTCAGGAAACTCCTTCCAATTTACTAATTTGTTACTCAGTGTGGTGATTCTTGAATAGAAATGGAGCAGCCAACAGGGACTTTCTTTGTCTGTGTCTGGCTTTTGTCATTCCCTTCAAATATCACCTATTGTTGATCTTTGATTAAACTAGCTTTACTTGTCAAATATTCTGCACATGCACCAATGTATCTCTCACACACGTATTGATAAAATCCCACATAATCAATTTTGTCACATTATTGATCATTTAAGTCCTACCTGAATATGTATATATATTTTTCAGTTTCTTTACCTGCTCTGGTTAAAGGTATGGATCTTGACTTGGATGTGGGTGTATTTCTGGAGTATTTTCTTTGTGTCTTCATCAGTGTTGAAGGAGTTCATGAGAACCAGGGGCACATCTGTGTTGTACGTCTTGTTTAAGTGCTGCAAGACAAACAACAATTACATTTTTAAGCACGTCTTGTTGTAAAATTGTCCAAGGTGTTTCAGATTTTGTAGTATTTATGATGATAATTGTAGTTAATCCCTGGACTAGGGCTGGGTACCTTTCAAATTTGATTGATACCAGAACTTAAAGGATACCGGTACCTGAGCAATACTTTATTTTCTTCTATAAGCCTAAAACAAAATAAGAATATTAACCTTAGCAATTATTTACATTTTTTATAAGACTCACATATATAGGATATATATTTTTTTATTATTGGGGACCTGTCAGGTATTAAAAGAAAATTATTATTTCAATACCAGTAGTATTGTAAGTTTTATGTCTATATCACTATGGTATTGTTATTTGGTGCCCTGGATACTGTAAATAAATAGCATAGGTGTGGCAGATAAGGCATTATTTAGTTTTTAGGTAAAATGTGGCCACCAGGTGGTCATTCTGTAAAGCCCTCTCCAATGAAAGTGTGTGTGTGCTTTCCTGAGTCAGCTCTGCGGTTAAAGGGGCGTTATCATTTAGTCAGGGAGGTCGGCGTGTATGGTATCCATTTTCTTTCCTTCTAAAAAGGCTGATTGAGTCCAAAGGTAATGTGAGTCGACCTGTGCAGCAAATGGAGAGTAGTGGCTGGGACACAGGGTGCAGTGTGCTGCTGCTGCTGCTCATGGGAGGAGAGTGTGTCCCGAGAGGAGTCATGAAACGCAGACTCATGGTGTATATAAAACCTGGCTGTGCTTTATTGATTGTGCAACATCACTTCAAGGTGGACTTTACAATATCTAACAAAACAAAACTACAGGTACTTCAACCAACGCTAAGAATGTGCCCTTCCTTCACAGCATTATATATTGTTCATTTAAACTATGCCGAGTGTGTAGAACAACAATATCCCAGTTGGTTTATAGTCACATACACACACACACACACACACACAGGCTTCACATACATACATACACACACACACACAGACAGACTTCACATACACACACATCGTGCAGCTCCGTGCTCCACATGCACCAGTGAGAGGGGATGTGCCTGGACACATACAGCAGACGGACTGCACTCAGTGTGAATGACAGTCCGTAGGAAGACCGTACGTTCAGTGTGAATGAGGCGTTACATACTGCATCCATTCACTAAATGGACTGAACACCCCAATACTGTCTACACACTCTTGCCTATTTGTTTACACATATTTAGAAGCTGCATGCATTTTGTAACCATCCTCCCAGCCTCTGTAGCACACTGGCTCCACTGTCTTCCATTAGAGCCCATAGACCTGGAGGCCTGCAAAGTAACAGATCCTCTTTGACTACCACTCTCTCTTCAGACCTTCAGATCCTTTTTAAAAATGCATAGTTCTCCCAGGCACTGCGGACACATGCAGCAATGACAGCTTGTCGGAACAAAAAGGTTAGATGACTGATACTTTCATGAACATACATAATGCATTGAATTTGAGTGTCCAATTAAGTACTTTTCCATTGACCTAGGTGCTCTTAATTTTCTTCACGTTAGTTTAAAGTGGGGGTGCAAAGTAGCAGCGTGGTGTCGGTCCCCTGCCCCCTCCCTTCCCCCGTTACTGTGGGTTCTGCCAAGATACTTCACCTTCCTCCCACAGGCCAAAGACTTCACTCTGAATTGCCTCAAGTGAATGAATGTGAAAGTGAATAGTTATCCATCTGTGTATGTCTATGTATCAACCCTGAGACTTACTGGCCACTGTCCAGCATGAACACTGCCTAAGGCCTATAGTTGGTGGGATAGGCTCCAGTCACTCGTAACCCTGAAGAAGATGGATGAATGTTTGAAGTGAATTGCTTTACCTCTATTTGTTGCAAAGTGAGGTCCAAGAAGGTGTTTTCATTGCGGACGCTGATCAGACTCTTGGGTCCTTTGCATCCCATACTGGTGCCCAGTCCTCCATTGAGCTTGACCACCACCAGTTTATTCAGACTGTCCGCCACGTTATTGGGAAGACCTCGACCTGCAATCTTATCATATGGCTGAATCTATAGAAAAGAAAAAGAGAGAATAAAAGAACTGAAAATAATATATTGAAATAGTTTGCCCTTTACACAAACTATACTTAAGTCTACATTTGTACAGGTAAATACTAGTGCTTTGTAGTTTCATTCTTAGAGGGGAAGACATAAGGACATGACTTATTTAGCCACAACACATTTTCATTCAAGTCTCTAATTGAAAATTGATTGGTAAATCTATGTCGGATTAAAGCCTACCTGTTATTGTGATATATTTAGATTTTTGCAATCCGGATATTGGCTTTGCTGATGTAGCACTGATAAGCTCTAGCTTTTGTATGTGAATTGTAATGGACAGCACAATAAGAGAAGAAGCTCTAAAAATCTAAATACACATCTAAAAAATTGTATTTCTGTTATAATAAATGAAATCTGTTTTTGTTATGTGTCAGCTGATTTGGGGGAGGTGTGCGTTTGTGGGTTATCCCCTGTCCTCTACTGCTGTGACCACTGAGCTGATGAACTCTGTAACTAGAGACAGACACAGGTCCACTGCAAACATACTCTCTCCTAAAGCTCTCTTCAGCCGCCTCCTCTCAGAGTTACATAACAGACCAACTCAACACAGACTGCAATTTAATGTATACAGTAAGGTTTAAATTTCAAGCAATTGTTGCAAGTTGTGATGCTTTTAAAATGATTAAATGTATTTCAAGGTGAGGAAGAAATTATTCAGTTTTGATGTGAATCTGAATCACTCGCAAGATCTACAATTTTGATCTCACCATTGTAACATAGGTCCATTAATTTGGCCTGTACTTATGTAAAGATTATGTGGGGAGCCTATAATCACAAATAAAATGATTGGGAAAAATCTTAAAAATGTGTGTAATAGAAGACAGACTGTGGTTTCTTGGATGTATTTTGATATAACATCAAATGCACTGTTTTTGTAATAAATTGATGAAAACAATCTGAACAAATTGAAGCTATTTACCAAACTACAGGACAACAGAACTATCTAAACTATCAGCACAGTATTACAGTACCCTTTCTCCCATGTCCTACAGAGATGCATTTTCCTCTAGACTCTACATATGGTAACCCTTACTGGCCTTCACTGGCCTAGACTTTATATGTTAACTATGTGTAGGGGTGGGACAATACCAATATGTTGAGATACTTTTTTTTGGAGATACTGTATTGATACGGCAAGGTCCTGTATCGATATAATGGAATCATGACGCACCCTGAGGTGCATAGGTCCATCTAACTTGAAAAACAGCCCTTGTCACTTCAAATCGATTAATGTGAAACAGAAACTCTACAGTGTCATACAGCTTTACACACAATATGATCTTTGGAAGTTATACCACGTAAATAAAACAACAAAATAACATCAAAACCAAAAAAGGCTTTATCTACAAAAAGTGTCCCAAACTGGCCAGTGCTATCAGACATAAGTGCAATTAGAGCCCTAAGGTTAGTTACTGACTCCCTTGTAAAAACGTAATCAAGCAGATATCTTGTGAGGTCCTCTCTTGTGAGACTTTCTCTTGATGTAATCTACTTAAAAATGGTCATTCAAAATAAGAAATGATGTAATTCGTATGTTAAAAAACTTCCATATTGTAGTTCATAGAAGAGGTAGACCCATGATACACAATTACAATTCAATACCTAATCTCTTAATCTATGCCTCACCCTTGATCACAGATCAAGCAGTCCGGCTTTGATTTAATAATATTATAAATATGTAAGTGCACATTGTTTTTAAATTATCTTTTGAGAAGCAGAAAGCAGGTATTCATTACCTCTAATTGTACATGCCTCACCTCGCTCGTCATTAAATTACCGGCACAAATATTTTCACATACAAATCTCACCTTCTTTATTCCAGGTAAACATCTTTTTTTCCAAGTACACTTGACATTGCCCATTGTGATCACTTCACAAAACTATAGACATGAAACCAGTTGAACCTGTCAGATCTATGAAGTTATAAAAGAAGATGTGATGCTTCTGGGAACTACTGCAGTAAATAAACTTTGTGCAACCCCACCAAGATCATTTAAACATCTAGTTCAAACTCAAGTCTTAATCGAGTAGTTTGAATTTTCTTAAACCATTTACAATGTATAGTATCCATGTTGGGAAATGATGGGTGCTGGTTAGAGCCCACCGTAATACTATAATTTAACAAGGCAAAGGAAGGACAAAACAAGTTAGTAATATTTACTTGCAA
>JAVQKC010182770.1:0-21288 GCA_036025475.1 Philypnodon macrostomus
TTGTTTGCCGTGATCAATATGTTGTAATGAAGGCCACAGTCCAATTGCTAGCCAAACTGTCAGTAGTAGTAGTAGTAGTAGTAGTAGTAGTAGTAGTAGTAGTAGTAGTAGTAGTAGTAAAGAAAGCTCTTAGTTTGACCACATTTGTGAACATATGTTAAAGCTGCAGATGAAGAATTCACTGCTGTCCATTTCTTCTGTGTTCATGTGTTCACTCACGTTCTCTTGATGCTCTTCTTCTTGTGTAAACCCAGCCTAAACCTGTCCCTCCTCTTCCTCCACCCCTCTGTAATATATCAAGGTATTTCATTAGTAAAACTGCAACAAAAAGATCGCTGCTTCACATGCACTTGCATTTGAAGAGGTGAAAGTCATTTGACTTTTGACCTCATACATTACAGCTTATTGAAAGATTTTTATGAAGCTCAAAAAGAGACATTTTTGGCATGTGCTGCCAATAGAAGGAGCTTACTGCAGTTTTAATGCAATCACATTTTTGTTTTTTGTAAATAGAGAATCAAAATGTTAAATTTGGCTTTGCTACGTCCGCTCTGTATGTTAAATAACTATGCTTGCAATTGAAAGAGCTGCAGTTGTAAAAACGTTTTTATTTTATCAGGGAAAGTGTAGAGGCTGAAGTGTGAAGAAACAAGAAAGAAAAGGCCACAGCGCTCCGAGAGAGAGAGTGCAGTCACATCAAGTGACATCAAGAATGTGCCATCTGAAATTACACCAAAATAATGGCAGGATATTTTCTGTGTATTTACTACAAATAATATATAGCTAGGAGTAATCTGTGATGAATCTATTCTTAAAGAATAAAGATACTATAGATTATATGAACTGTCAAATTTGCTTGTCAGTATTTGATTTTGTTTTGTAAATGTATCTTAATATATATTTAGCACCATCTCATGGACTTACTTGTTATGCAAAAAACAGGGACAATGATGTGCTCAGCTAAAACCAGCAAACCCTTGGTCTGACAGTGTTTACATGAAGACTTTTACAGCTGTGATAATGTTTTCTTCTGCTGTTTCTGCTTAAACTCACGCTGTCTGTAAGTAGTTGATGCAAATAGATGTGCATTATTCACTTCTTAAAGTTTTGAATGATGTAGTACATGGTTAGTGAAGGTGCCAGATATGTACATATATGAAGTTGAGTTTCTAATTGTTGTTGCACAAGTGCCATTGCCACAACAATAAATATAATGGAGCAAGAATACATGTGTTTATTTTATCAACATCAC
This sequence comes from Philypnodon macrostomus, assembly GCA_036025475.1. NCBI lineage: Eukaryota > Metazoa > Chordata > Actinopteri > Gobiiformes > Eleotridae > Philypnodon > Philypnodon macrostomus. The sequence goes on from JAVQKC010182770.1 coordinate 1,253, forward strand.
ATTGTTCACATTTTAAATTTATTAAGAGTGTTATTTTGTGCACCCTGATAAACCAACATAGTGGAAAGACTTTGATGGGCTTTTTGCTTTTAACATGTGACTTTGGCTTTATAAAACAGATACTAAATGACATACAGTAAATGCCCACTAAAGTGAATAACAGTCAATAAAACCAATGTACTTTTTTGCATCACATCATAGTGTTAAGATTAGAAAAAATGGCAGTGTCTTTGTTTAAAAGTGTCAAGAGTATTTTTATCCATATCAGTTTATACACAAACTACCTAGTACATTCACCCATGTACTGTTACCAGTATTCAGCAATTAGTAGATCAGCAAATACTGCCTGTGCTAACACTGGCGGTTTAGGTTCACTAAAAGAATAAATAAGGTCCCTGTTTAGAGCGGACTCCGTTTAAATGTATGCAAACTATTCTAGGATGGAGGCAAAATGCAAAGCTGTAATACATTTTCTATAGAGGAATTAGCATTAGCCACCAAACATCACAACATATGTAAAAGCTTGAAAATGTTACATTTATTGCCGCTCTGATGACGAGCCATCTTAATGCTTTCCTAGGTTCTCTTAAAAGGGTCACCAAATGTTGTTGGCAGACATTTTGTGCCACTATTCATACTTTTGTTGAATTGGTGTCAGTTGTCTTGTTTATTTATATTTTGTGACAGTTGGAGCTAATGCAAACTTTCCCATAGAACATACATTACAGTCCACTTCACCTGCGTTTTCGAATTTAGAATGTTCTCATGACAAACATTTTAAAAAGGACCTATATCACAGCATCCAGTTATGTGTTATGGTTACTGTAGTTTAACTCCTTCACTGCGTCATCTTGGTCCGTGCTTATTGGTCCCTAATACTCATGAAGCTTCAGCGGGTGATGAAGCATCCTCGCTGACTCCATCGTCTACAATCTCACGAACCTGCTCCATTGTCTCCGCCTGTCGCACCAACTCCAGCTTCACCTGCACAGTAAGTAATTATATATCAGGACACTACACTAGAAAATAACATATAGGCTTGAATTCCCGAGTCTAGAATAAACACATCAAAGAACAATACATAGGGATTTTTTTCTATATTACCTGAAGTGACTGAGAGAGCTGCACAAAGTCCCTCTGTACGGTCTGGCTTGTATCGACCTGAGAGCGAAGACTAATCACCTGACTGCGGAACTCCAGACACTGCTGCTGAAGAGATGTCTAAAAACAGCCAAGATAAGAATGTACTGTCATATTATGGACACAATAAAAATGTGTAATTATTATTATTTATATTATTATGATATATAGAAATTGATTTGTCTCATGCTAGTTAGACATGCGTATTTCAAACCTATTTTCAGTAGTGTGTGGCTGGCTGGCTTTACCTTGTCAGCCGTGAGACTCTTGTTGGTACTCTGCACATGAGTGAGCGCCACCCGCAGGGCTTCGAGTTCAGTGCGACAGGCGAGCAGTTCGGCCTGTAGCTGATCCTTCTGCGCCTGAATTTTTTCTGTTTCTGTTTTAAGACTTGAAAACTGTACTGGAGACAAAAACACGTATGACGATTATATTATCAGTTTTATAGTAGACCATGAATCACTGTGACATATTTATTAATTTATGACACAAAATATATTATTACCGACTTACCCTCTAATACTTCTGATGGTGAGGACAGGCAGGAAAAGCCAAAGAAAACAGTAAATAGATGTTACTAAAAACACATTTCTGTATTTAGAGCATTATATGCACACACCATTTGCCTCTGTCCGTGCTTCCAGTTGCTCTCTTAAATTAACTATCTCAATACGGAGCCGCTCCTCACAGTGCGCTCCCTGAAAAAGAGTAAATAATGGCTTGTTAGCTCAATGGGTTTGTGTAAAGGACACACGGTCTTCATGTGGCTGTAGGGAATACAGCCACATCGATCATGATTTGTCATATATTGTGCTGTTACCAGTGTAAGATACTGTGCTACATTAAAAATACAATATTATACCACTGTGAATGTTAACTTCACCAGATTCCCTTCCTTTTATGTGTGTGTTTTTGTACTTCAAATACCTGTAGAGTTGGTATTAATGAACTGGCCTCCATCGCCTCCTCCTCCACCTCCTCCCCTTTCAGACGGGACAGCTCACTATGCATCTTTCTCTGGGACAGGGATAACTCCGCCTGCACTCATACAGATTGTATCTTATTACATGATGACTACATTAATGTGATATCTTAATGTGACAGCTGTGAACCTCACCAGTCGACTCTGGACTGCATTTTGAGACTGGCTAAAAGATTTGTGCAGGTCTTTTAAAAGGGCCTCTGATGCTCTGACCTGGGACTTGAGCTTTGTAACCTGGAAAATTTAAAGAAAAACTATAAAAAGTCCTCACACTGCTCACAATCTCATTTAAAGTATCAAGTATCAAGATATCAAGTAATTCTACCTGTTTGTGAGTTTGGTTGGTTTGTGTATCCAGTTCTTTTTCCAGATCTTCTTTTTCAGACTCCAATCGGCTCACCTCTGAACGCAACTCTGACAACTGTCAAAAAACATGAAAAATAAATAAGTAAATAATGGATTTGTTTTGGAGCATTCAAATAAACGTTCAGAATTCTATCACTTATTACTTGACCCATATTCTTCTAACCATATTCAGATGCGGATTGACAGAGTAGCATGCCAACAGCCTCACCTATCACACTAAGACATTCATACATATGCAAGGTGTCTTGCCCAAGGACACAGTGGCAGCATGAACTAGTTGGGACAGAAACTGAACCACAAACCTTCCGATTATTGAATGACCTGCTTTACCACCTTGGCCACGGTCGTCCCAAATGGTAGCAGTAGTAAGTAAATCAATCCAATGCAAATGTTAGTTACCTGCGCATGTAGTGTGTCCCAGTCGCAGTGTGTGACCAGCCTGTGTCCAGCAGGGGGCAGGTAGATGGCCTCAGGCACTAGTGTCCCAGTGGAGACCAATGAGTCGGTGTCATCTTGAGCATGAGGTTTTCTGGGCAGTGATGGCGTGTCCAGTGAAAACGATGATAAAGAGGCGGAGTCACAGTGACGTAAGGAAAAGTAACCATCAGCTGAGCCCGGGGCCCCCTCCTCCAGATCAGGGCCGGGGCGCTCTGATGAAGCAGGCACCTCACTGTCTGAGGGGATGCTACGGGTAGAGGAGGGAGTTTCTGCATCTATTCTACCCTTCTTTCCAGTGCCCTGAAACACAGTTTTAGTCAAAACCAAAAATAATAAATGAAAATAATAAAATATTAGCTTCACACTGACGAGGTTCTGTCCACTGGCCCTTCGTGGCTCACTGTAATGTGACTGCAGAAATGCAATCCTTGCCTCATATTGTGCAGCAGTCTCTGAAAACCACAATTATGAAACAAAAATGTTCTCAGTGAAATGAAAGTACATATAGAGTTCAGTATCAGGGTTAGGGTTATAGGGTTAATATAGGTGGTTATATGGTGGGTTTCGATTTAACAGAAACTGAAAGCTGGACTAAATTTGACATTATAACCCAGTGCAGACTATAGTGTTCCTTGGTGTGTTTTAAGACACAACCGGCGGAGATACTGACCTCTGAGAGCCTCCTGCAGAGACTGTATTTCTTGATCACATTGTTTCTGCAGCTCTGCTAGTTCCTCCTGTTTGCTGAACTCACAGATTGTGGCCACACCCTGCCAGTGCTCGGCCTGAGCTCTGTAGTCAGCCAGCTGTGACTGCAGGTCTGTGCCTACAACAAACATCAGTGTGGCTTGAGGGAGGAGCTTATTGTAGTAAGACATTTATTACATGTATCACAAGCAAGTACCTCTGTATGGCACTGTTGGGTAGTCCAAATGTTTAAACATATGACACTTCTAATGTTAGAAATGTGCCATCATTGACAGTTCAGATGCATTTCATTCTGTTCACTCTCACACATAAGCATTAAACACTGGTAATTGTTAGTCCCTACTTTGCTGTTCATAAACATCAACTAGTAACGCAAATTAGAAATGTATGATACAACGTTAAACAAAGACATGTCAAAAATAACTAATCTATAAGGTAAGACGCTGACTGCTACGACAACAGGTGTCAGTGAAAAGCCTTTGTCAGGGGGAGCCAAACAGCCAATCCCGTTAGATTACCGCAGATTATGTCAGTGTAACTAGTGTGTACCTGCGTCTTCTGTCTTTGAGCTCATCTTCTTCGCATCAACAGGAGTTCGAAAGCTCGGAGTCTTGAAAGAATGTCTATACAAAGTCCGAAAAATAAACCCGAGTCATTCTGCTGAAATAGCAATGGTTTTGAAGTGAAATGACCATAGATTCACGGAGTATCAACTTCAGGAAACAACTTTCCCCGGTCTCTGCCTTCCGGAAATGACGTGTGCGTCCTTCCTGTTCACAAATACCTTTCCAGCGACTACAGTCTGACCATAAACATGGATGTCTTTTAACACATTTATTCTATGAATCTGGCATTTCCCTTCTGGCTGGTAATCATTATGTTATACAATGTTAACAAGGCGTATACAAGTTCTAAGAAAAAATGCGAGAAATGTGCTTGGCGCAACAAGTGATTTGTGAAAGTACTTTTTGGTGTGGCCAAAAGTATTCCAAATACTTGTCACAGGCTTAGATTTGCAGCATTTAACTCCCAGATTCAAATTGACAGGCATATCATGCATTTTCTGATCAAAAAGCCAAAATACTGACAGCTATAGTTCTGCATTCCTGCAAATAATTTACTCTCCACTAAAGAAAATTGTCTTTACACACACACCTCTCAAAGTCATGCATCATATCAATGTTCACGTTCACCCATTTTCAGATAACGATTGAGACGGAGCTATCAATCAGTTTATTATACTTTCATCATTTAGGTCAGTTGTTAAAAAACATGGTCACATATGAAATACAAAAGTTTGAATATAGTATTGTTAAAACATGCAGCTGATGTCACAGTGACATAGTGAATCTTTTTAATGGGGAAAACCCCCCAAATGAAGGGACTACATACTGTATAAAAGCTGGTGAGAGACTTTTAAAGTGACGATGTAAACCAGTGCCATTTTCAATTCTTCATAATACATAATTAAACCATAAATACATGTAGGATTTAAATATTTTAAGTGGTTGTACATGAGAAAGAGGCACAGAAAAGAAAATCTGTATAAATTTAGACAATATAAAGTAACAAAGGTCCGAGTACATACTAAGCAGTGTGGCTTATAACAGTACTTCAGATTAGATCAATTCTGTGTTTTGCATAGTCTGTTCTTTACACGTCCATGTCGTGGTCACTGACGCTCTGTCTCAGATAATCTTCATAAAGCTTTTTCTAGATAAAAAAAATAATAAAAAATTGGTTAAAATATTGTCACATAATGCAATTTTATTAATGCTCATTCTCTTTACAGGTAGAAAAAAAGTACCTTTTTGGTCTTGACCACATCCTGGATGTATTCGAGCTTCTCCTGCAGTTGCCTTCTCTGTTTGCCTGACAGTGTTTGACGAATCCTGGAGAGACATATTGTATTGAAGCTCAAAATGTATTATGATTTAAATATACTGTCACTTTCAAACTGAAACACAATAGGTGTGCTGGTATCAAACTCAAACTCTTACTTGAAGCAGAATCGTGAAACTATGAGAAAGAGGAAGGAGAGGATGATGAGTCCAGCGCAGAGATAGAGCTGCTGTTCAGACGACAGAGCATCAAATACACGCACAACAGGGCTCTGTGGAATTCAAATGAGTATTAGATCCAAAAACTGTATTCACTTAAAAATACAATTTATATTTACTCTGATACACTCACCAGGTAGAGTGAGAGTGATTCGGTTCCTTCAGTACCCAATGCCATTTCCAGCAGCTCCTTGGACAGTGCACCCAATACCAGTAAGGCCATTAGAGCCAGTGGGACACTAAAGCCTAGCAGAGTGAGGAAGCAACTCTTACAACGAGCCCGGCGGTTCTCCAGTATAATCTGTCTGTAATAAAAATGTGCCAACATATTTAATAATTAGTTTCAAAATAACTCTACCTGTTCTTAGAACCTCACAAAGCTATTATTCATATTACTGTCAAAGTCATACCGATCATTATTGAGTGTGTCAGTGATGGCCTCGCTGATAAGTTCACAGTCTTTCTCCAAAGAGTTAAGGGTGTTCTGAACGGTCTGGTTGATAGTTTTTTCAATTGCACGACACACTTCCTCAATCTGGTTAACACAGCGGCTTTGCTGAAAAAGTCATTGTTCAAAGACATTGTTGGCAAAACTGGCAACAATAAACCAGAATCAAACTCCAAACTTAAATAACTACCTTGCCTGGGTTTGGAATGTAGATTGTGGGCATGTCAAAACCACATTTGTTGAGTCCTGGTCTCTTGCAAAGTTCCTGGACGATCTGCATCATTACCCTCTGCAAAAAAGACAAAAAAGTACACAAACGTACATTTCTAAGATTCTATAAAAGTCATTTTGCCATGTCACAGTAATTAAAAACTACATTTTAATCGTGCATACTTGTCTGTCAGACTCTCCTCCTGCTTCATCAGCTTTGCTCAAGTAGAAACGCAGGCGATCTCCATGTGTCTCATTCAGGCTCTCGACAATATTGAGTGTCCTTTTGCACAGAGCCTGACCCATGGGATCAAAAAATACCAGAATCAGGTCGCAAAGATCGCCTGTGAGCAATGGAGAAAACACACCTTTAAGAATTATTATTTTACAATCAGCATTATTTTCTAAGTTAAGTGTAGATTGGGATATTATCCTACACATTTAAACCAACTCACCGAGCCAAAGAATAACCTCGTCAACATCAAAGGGATACTTCATGTCGCCATCTACCAGCCCTGGGGAATCTACAAATGTCACCAAACTGAACCGTTTCTGTCGCGATGTACAGATCTCTGTGCTCAAGTACTCTGAAACACCTGGAAAATTAATGGAAATTATAGTGTTAGGTTTTTTCAAAATCTGCATCAAATTCTACACAACACAGGGATCGTGTAACCTCTGAACTGTTGCAGTGGCTTGAAGTGTGGATACAAATGGAGCGTAGCATTTCCCTAAAATAAAAAAGCAGATATACATTGTACTTTTAGTTTTCATGAATATTACCCATTTTGTTGAAAAACACAAAGTGATACTGACTGTGAGGGACTCTCGCTTGCGACCACTTGTAACAAAACTGAATCCTTGAGTTTCAATGGCCACTCCAGTGCGCTGAATGTGCTCTTCTACGTACCTGTTTGAAAATATATATTCAGTGCTCTCACCACATTACACAGCAAAGCTTGACTTAATGTTTCATGCATGAGTCACATGCTTCTGATTAACTGGGGATATGTTTCACATGGCTGATATTGAATGTGGATGGATGGATACACTTAGGGTTTCAAATGTATTTTAGATGTTTTGTAAAAAACATTTACCAATTGATAAATGAGCTTTTTCCGGCAGAGTGGTTACCCATCAGCATCACAGTGATCTTTTTCCTCGGGGCCAACAGCTTCACACCAACAGATTCAGCCACAGTGATTAGCCCTGATTAAAAGACGGCAAATGTTACGAATGCAGTGTGTGCCATTGCTTAAAAATATGTATAATCCACAACAGGAATAGACCAGAGAAAGCTCACGTAAACACATTTAGTTGTGTTGAGTTTTCATTCGCAGGTGTTTTAACAAAAAGTCATGTTAACGTTTAACAGAATATTTTAAATGATCCGCAGAAAGTTTAAAGGGAAGGACTACAGCTAATGTACAGTTACAGTGAACAGAAGTTAGTTTAATACGCCAAAGTTATTATAATGATAATACAGGCTTAGGAGACTTTCAGGGGATTTGACTGATTAGCAAGCTAATGTTAGCATTTCGCAAAAGGTCTAACAGGTGTCACAAATACTAGTTAGTTAGCTTGTGTAATAGCATTTCTAACGTAAAGTTTGATTTAACAAAAGTGTGTTAATATGGATACGCTCTGTAGTGTTTGAAGGTCCCCTCACCACTCTCAGGGTCCGTGTACAGCTGATGACAATCCCGCAAGATCCGCTCATCACAGGATACCCCGCCAGTGATAGACTCTGCATTTGCGGCATTTCGGCTCTTAATTTTGCCAGACATAGTTGAACAGTAGTTATATCAAACTTTCTGAAATATTTCTCCAAACATATGAAGTCCACGCTCTTGCACAATACCGGTTTGCCTCGTTTGAATCACCCCGGTCCGCTAAAAAGACGTAGCCCGCCACGTCGTCAGCCGAAAAGCATTTCAGCTACACAGGATTGTGGGTAATGGAGTTTATTGCAACGAATACGCTTCTACAGCAATGTATGCATTTTATTATTTCACTTAAAACAACACCACAACCATTTCAAATTATAAAAATGTATTTAGGCACATATTTGACATAAACATATCATATTGAGATTCAGTGCATATATAGGCCTATCGCAGATCTTAATGCATGTGTAGACCTATCGCAGATCTAAATGCATGTGTAGGCCTATCACAGATCTTAATGCATGTGTAGGCCTATCGCAGATCTAAATGCATGTGTAGGCCTATCGCAGATCTTAATGCATGTGTAGGCCTATCGCAGAACTTAATGCATGTGTAGGCCTATCGCAGAACTTAATGCTTAGAAGAATCAATGTTTCTACCAAGCATAATAAATTACATCACAACTAATGTTATTGCTCCTGCTGCAAATGTGAGAGCCAAATCTAGTTTAAAAGTTTGGCATCAGGAGTACATAATACCTGGAATACCTTCAGCTAAAACAATAAAGTCAAACATACAACACCAAAAATGTAAATCATTAATCTTCTTCCTTCCGCCACGGCACTAATGAACATTAAATCAACAACTAAAATATATATATATATATAGATAGATTTTACCACAGGCAGCTAAAACATAACAATACCCTATCACAAAAACAAATAACTCCTGATGCCAACTTCTGGAACCAAATCTGTAATAACATCTACAGTATGACTAAAAATGCAAACTGATCATTTGAGTGAAGAATATCCCAAAATGTTCACACTGGTGGTGTTGGTGAGAAGAAGACATTTGCATAAATCATACCATCAAGAAATATTAGACACTAGTCTTGCCAATGAGCAGTGCTATTATAATTCTTCACAAAATACACAAAATAAAAAAGGTGTATCTTTACAATTTCTTAAATCTGAACACAAAGAATCTCCTTAAGAATCTTACATGACTTCACTGAACAGCAGCATTCTTTATAGTGCACTTGTACATAAGCGTTTTTACTGAGGTAATAGAGCCAAGCATATTGTATTGAGTACAGACATAAATAATACCCCTTGTTACCAGTGAGCCTTCCTCTCTTTGGCAACAAGCTCCAGGAAAGAAGAATGACTCGCATAGAGAGGAACTGACGAGTCCACATCAACCCACTGCACTTGTCCTGCATCATCACCAGCTTGTAACGGCAGCTCACTGACACTATTGCCTACAGCAAAAAAGCAATGCAGGTAATGAAAATATGTATCTTTTCTAATTTACATGTATATTAAGCAATGTATAAAGACACATTTAAACAGTGATCGGCGATCAGATTTCTGATACCTGACTCATCATGAAAGTTGACAGCAACCGTTTCCATCCACGCATTGTCAGTATTTCTTGGATCGTCTACATAGCCTTTAAAAACCTGACACGTCAAATATGTAATGTAATTATTTATTGCATAATAAGTACCTTGCCTTACATACAAGCTCCACACATTTGTTCACCTGAAAGCCAGCCGAGTTGAAGAGCTTGGTTATCCGCTCGTGGAGATTGGCCTTCTCTGATGCTGGGATTGCCAAAGAGTTCAAAGCTTCTTCTGAGAACTCCCGCTGCAGTGTGAGAGAAACCTCTTCCCCAGGGTCAACCATTCCCTAAAAAACAAATTCACAACAATTCACTGATTCAAAGTGTGTACAGAACATTCAAAACTGATTAACATTATTTATAATACTTTAGAATATAAACAATTTAAAAAATGAGAAAAGTAAGCAACATTGCAGAAGATCACAAACCCCAGGAATGGCCCACTCGCCACAGTCCTTCCTCTTAATAGACACAAATTGCAAAATGGGTTGTTTAGAAACTGGGTGTTGTATCTTGGCTCCGTTTGCATCCACTTTCCATCTAACAAATAAATGAGACATTCAGAAAACAAGAAAAAGATCATATTTTTGACTCAATCAAAACTTTTACCTGGTAACAATGGGATCTGCAGCATGGTTTGGCCCCCATCGTCCAAGCAAACCTCTGGCTGTCACCCCTGTGCGTCCACGAGGATTTCTAAAAAGGAGTGTATAGGAGTATCTTACATGAAGTACTCTATAAATGAAGAGCTTATAGTCCCACATAAGCATAGATTCTCTTAAAGTATTTTTCATAGCTTAAACATACTGTATACTGTATGTTGGATGTTATTTTAACAACATACTACAAACTTACAGAGGGTTTCCATTTTGAACTTTGTAATTGCCTGCAAAACTTCTCCGGTCAACGTCACCATCAATAGAATTGAACTTTGGGGAAAAGGTGCTGCAAAGTCATGAAATTGTCATAAATCGACATGTTCTGCCATTTAATAGAATAAACAGATACTTTGTTATTTAAAAAAGGTAAATACTGCTCACCCAATTTCAGGATCAGCCCATATTGGCTTTTTGACTACAGCAGGATCAGTGTGGTTGACCGGGCTGTACTCTGGCCAGTTCTTACTCCAATCCACTTTGTCGTCAGGCACAGGAAACCGGTTGACCTTAGACCCAGGATACTGAGGACTCCGGGCCTTTACATGAAGTACTCCCGAAGAGGCCATGGCTTGGTAACTAGAGTAACTGTGATAGTGACAACTGGTGGTGAAAGGTCCAAGACTTTGACTGGCTCTGAACTGATTGCCCAGTGAGCAGGAGATGGTCGGCCTGCAGAGAAACATACTGAACGGTAAGAAAATATGCTTCTTGAGATCTATTTGATTATGTATAAGAAGTCTTCATACCAGTTAGTTAATCTAGAAATGGATGGGTGCAAGAAATATTCACTGGCTAAAATAAAATCTGTGATTCTCATATATCCTTTTTCTCTGGACTTTTTGGGTCCAGACAGCCAGTAGTTAGTTTGGAGGCATGATTGACACAAGTGAAGTGGTACTCGGGCTCACAGAGTATCATGCACATAATGGTGGACTTTAAACTGTTTGCTACATTGTAATAAATGCATATAATGTACTTTGCCATACCTCACTCCCACAGTGTATACGTGAAGGGGTAATCCAAAGAGAGCAAGAGCTAAACGAATATGACCAATCCAGTGTCGTCGCAGTAATGAGTATATCATTCCTGGATCTTGATTTAATCAATAAAGTGCCCCAGAGTGAAGCAGCAAACAGTAGAGTAACCAGGAAGTGCAGCGACGCCCAACGTGATGACGAAACCACAATGGGTGTGTCTTACGTGCCACTTGTTACCATGGATTTATGCTCCTGAAGCCCCCCCAAATCATCCAAGATTAGTACAAGATACAGAATTGTCCTCAAATGCTTTAAATATATATATAAATAATGAAATAAATAAATAATGAAATAAATATAAAATAATAAAAATAAACCAACCACAACTCAAATGACGAGCTTTATATTTTCTAACATTTGAACAGCATTCTTTATTTGGGCCAGATTTATTCAGGGGTTAAACTGTTACATTACACTTTCTGTTTGATATAACACGAACCATTTAACGTAACTAGCTGGATTATGTAATTTTTCTTCCGTGCTCTGCCCATCGTGATTTGCTGTAACACTGGGCTCATGAAGCTTAAAGGTACAGCTGTTCTGACATACATTATACTTGTTTAAACGGTTTGAGGGTGCATAATGTACGCTGCCATATTAAGGGGGATAGTCGACAGTAGGCTATTATGTTTTTAGAAGGTTTTTTCTGTCATATTAGGCAACATGTAAGACGTTTTGACACGCCCACACATGCTCCCTGCATGTTTATTGTGCAGGTTGCGCTTGTTTCGCTGTCATAAATGGATGAAGAGGCGGTGCCGTAGTTTCAGCCGTGGTCTAATGAAGTGACACCGCCCTAACAAGTCACGCTAATAATCAAATCTAACGCACCGCTGTTACCGTAGTGTGGCACGCGCATTTACGCTCGGTGCTGCAACCAAATCCGCTCTTACGTCCCAAATCCACTTTATTCTTGTGTAGGAAAAGAAAGGCCTGTCGAGTCTCTCCTCTCGGTCAACAACAACAGCACACTGATCGCCCAGAGGGACGGTGACTCGCGGTGAGAGCGGCAGAAGTCCTCGGTGAGAAGCGAGAGGAAGAATGGCGGATCCAAGCAGCACGGTAGCGGTGGGGGCCGCGGGCTCCAACAGCGCTGCTGCTGCTGCCGAAGCAGGCTCCGTGGCGCAGGATGGGGCCCCTGGAGCTGCGGGCTCCAAACCAGTGTGCGAGACTGTTAAGGGCCAGATTTTTGACGTGGGCCCCCGCTACACAAACCTGTCATACATCGGAGAAGGGGCTTATGGGATGGTGTGGTGAGTGCTGTCTCTGTTTGTGGCCGTAGTAGTGTCAGTCTAAATGCTAACTACAAAAATTGTAACGTTATCCAGCCACTTTGTTGACTTCATTCAACATGTGTGTTCTGCATTATAGTATATGTTTTTTGTATCTACACCACTGCAAGCACAGCCTTTGACACATATTACTGTTGGCTGGAGTAAATCAGGTTAGCTGACTACAGGCGTGGCTATGAGCCTTACAGGAAACAACACCGAGTCTCATTGCTCAGGACGTAGTTTGCTCTGTGCAGATATTTTCTGCGTTTATCTGATATTTATACAATTTTTGACACAACATTGCGTTTATTCGTCCAGTAATGATATTATAATCCCAGTTATAATTGTCAAAGTGTTGTATCAAAATATTGATCCTGCAGCAAAGTCCGCAGCAGATGCATCGAGGCTTTTCTCGCTATCTGTCTCTGTCATCTGCAGCCGTGTGTGGACACGTCCAGTAACACGAATAGGCCTACAGTCCTACTAATGAACCCCAAGGCACTTTTATTTGGACTAAAAAGTAACTGTACCGCCCCTTTCCACAAACGCCCAATTCTGTTTTAGTCCATGAAGCTCTCTCTCTCTAAGTTACAGCAGTTTTGTTTTTGTATTTAGTGGCTGCGTGTTGTAAACGGCTCCTTGTCTGGATGCCAAAGTGTATAATCATGAAAGTTCAAGGAAATGTGCTGTAGAAAAATCTGAGTTAGTTATAGTCTTAGTGATTTGTTGTAGACTGGACAAGCTCTTAAAACCATACCCACAAAAGTATGGTATCACAACCTTAGCTGCACTGATCTCACCTTCTCTCACCTGTACTTATCCACAGCAATAAACGTGTTCCACTGTGTCTTGGCAGAAAAAAAAACTGCAACGCCCTTCGAGAGTCTGGTGTCTGCACAATTCACACACAATGATATCAGAAAATGGGCTGTGTGTAATATGAGACCTATATGTTTTGTGTGTTTTTTTTTCTTCATCCACCCTACCCAGCTCTGCGATGGACAACTTGACGAACCAGCGCGTAGCCATAAAAAAGATCAGCCCTTTTGAGCACCAGACATACTGCCAGCGCACCCTGAGAGAAATCAAAATCCTGCTCCGTTTTCACCATGAGAACATCATCGGCATCAACGACATCCTTAGGGCACGGCACCTCGACAACATGAGAGATGTGTATCCTTTTGTATTTTTTAAGTTTTTCTTTATTTTTAACCAAAATATATCTGAATACAGTATCGCTTATGTTAGTCTTTTTGTAACGTGCAGTATTGTAGTAAAGATTTTGTATTTGTTGCGCTGTCTTTTCAGAAAATATAATGTTTTTTTCTCCCATCTGACAGTCCTGGTAACATCGGTTTACAAGGCAACTATCAGTTGAGTGTGGACACAGCCATTTGTTCATAATGCCCACTGTCCCGCCCAGTTTTTCTTTCAAATGTGTCTTTGTCAACAAGAAGATTACAATGCTCCTTTTCTGGCTTTAAAGACTTGGTTTATATATAAAAGGTTATGCATAATGCATACAACCATTTCCTGAACCACAATGTTGGATGTTAGTCATGTTAATATACACTGACTGGCCAATGTATTAGGTCTAATACTGCTGTATCTAATGTACGCACATAACAGTAACTCGATGCAATATGGCATTGAAGACACACTGGCTGAAGTTCAAACTAAGCATCTGATAAGTTTGTTGGTGCCAGACAGGTTAATTTGAGTCTTTCAGATGCTGGCTTTTTAAAACAACCACCATACCTAGGTTTTACAGAGAAGGGTCCATGAATCTGAAAAAAAAAATCCAGTGAGCAGCAGTTCTGTGGTGAAAATGCTTTGTTGATGCCAAAGCTACAAACTAGATTGAGATGACGGTGAATCTTGTTACAACCGGTGTCTGCAGAAGACCATCTCTGAACAACACTCAATCAGATATACTTAGGTACAAGGTATACCTAACATAATACATGCATATAACCACTTCCTTTATCTATATCAGATGTGTCAGGCATGTGAATATATTGTGCAATGAATACTTGTTGTCCTTAACCAAAGTGTTATTCAGGTACATAGTGCAGACCCTGATGGAGACAGATCTGTACAAGCTGCTGAAGAGTCAGAGACTGAGCAATGACCACGTCTGCTACTTCCTGTATCAGATCCTGCGAGGACTCAAGTACATCCACTCAGCTAATGTCCTGCACCGCGACCTCAAGCCCTCCAACCTGCTCATCAACACCACCTGTGACCTCAAGGTGAGCGCAGGTTACTTTTTTGACACCCAATGTTATATAAAGAAGTAATTCAAGGACCCTTACATGTACACAATAATTGCACATCTTAAGGTTTTATTGAAATATTCCCAAACCTTCCTTATCCAAACATAATCATCACTAAAATGTATTTATCTTCTATCCCAGCAACAATGGGTACACCATGGAACAATGGTCACTTTCACATTCATTCACTAGGTACAATTTAGAGTGATAAATTCACATGCATGTGGGAGGAAGCCGGAGAGACCCCACAGTAGCACAGGGAGGACATGCAGACTCCACCCAGAGAGATCCAGGTTGTCCGGCCCAACCACTAAAATGCCATTCAAAATGATTCCCCCTCAAATCATTACATGCCCCATCAGCACAAGTGAGTCACATCTATATGAAGGAATTGACAAAATATAACACATTGGCGTAATAATGAAAATAAACAGCACATTTTTCTTTCTTTTTTCGGACATATTACGTAAAAATGTAAAGAATGTTGAACACAAGTGCTGAATTGACCTCCGCTCTTGTTGGGTTTCCATGGCTCCAGCTGAGTTGATACTTTCCATATGATTGAGACATTTTAGCTCAGAGCAAGTTTCCACAACAAGCACATCTGAAACTGAACACATGGTACTTATGAGAAGCTGTTTTTGAACTTAACTAAGGAATGATCTTCCTCTATGCAAACGTAGGTCAAACAGTAAACAGGAGACTCCTGCCTTCCAGCTTGTTAGTTGGTTAAAACTGGCAAAAAACTCTTTAACTCTTAAAAACTAGAGCCTTTTCCCCCATAAGAGAACTAAATTGCACTTTAGGCAGTCGGCGATCAATCCCTGATTAGGTGGTCATGTGTACAAGGCTAGCATCGATGTGGCACATTCCTTATAGTCTGTTTCGTTTGGTAAACTGCCCCTGCTTTGGATTAAGATTTCCAACAGTATTTTGTCACACCTAATGCCACTTTGCTTTTTCACATGTGGTTGAATCTTGTGTCGTTCTCAGATCTGTGACTTTGGCTTGGCAAGAATAGCGGATCCCGAACATGACCACACAGGTTTTCTGACCGAGTATGTGGCTACGCGTTGGTACAGAGCTCCAGAGATTATGCTCAACTCAAAGGTTTGATTGAATGAATACAGTTTAGTTCATCATACAACAGGTTTAGCTTACTTTTTGTAACCATTGATGATACAGGGCTACTCTAAATCCATTGACATCTGGTCAGTGGGTTGCATCCTCGCTGAGATGTTGTCCAACAAGCCCATCTTCCCTGGGAAACACTACTTGGACCAGCTCAATCATATACTGGGTATGTCTAGAGTGCTGGACATAGAATAGTCTGTTTTTTACAGTACAGAAAACATCACATTCAGACTGATGTATGACCTGTCTCTTTTGCAGGTGTCCTTGGATCTCCATCTCAAGAAGATCTCAACTGCATCATCAACATGAAGGCACGAAGCTATTTGCAGTCCCTGCCTGAAAAACCCAAGATCCCCTGGGAGAAGCTTTTCTACAAGGCAGACTCTAAAGGTACAATACTGCGCTTTTTTGTTGTTTTGTTTTGACATTGATGCATATTTAAAATCACTTGAGGATTTTGGTTCCATCAAATACCATATGAAACACATGTGATTTATCATACACAGCTCTGGACCTGCTTGGCCGTATGTTGACCTTTAACCCTAACAAGCGCATCACTGTTGAGGAGGCACTGGCACATCCTTACCTTGAGCAGTACTATGATCCTACTGATGAGGTAATGTCATTTCCTCTAATGGGTACTCAGAAAGAGAGTGCTTTGGCTGTAAATATTATTGCATTAATACATTGGTGGTCTATAAACCACAACCCATACTGTTATGTGATGGATAGTCTCTTAGCTTTGTGAGGGATTCAATTAGTCTGAAATTTTCTCTGTGGCTCAGCCTGAGACGGGCTAAAGAATCTAATCACATGGTTTTGTGTAAGCACAAACAGGGGACATAGATTAGTTGTAAATATGTTTTCATGGTTTATTGCATTTGACATATTTGTGCTATAAACCATTGACATGTTTGTTTTGCATGTAATGTGTCACGCTACATAATATTACTGATCTGCTCTGAGAAGATTGGTTGGTATTAATTATATCAGCAAAACAAGAGTTCCACCTCCGTCCGCATCCGCAGATCATACGTGTTGCCGGATCAGTTTAAAATTTTATACACAGATGCATATCATAAAGACGCCAAACTGGATTTTAAGTAATTAATTAATGAATGCCCTTAAGCTGTGAACACAATAACTTAAGTTTTTTCTAATTTTCTGGACAGTTGGATATCATGAAGACTCTGAACTAGATTGGTTTTAGTACTTCTACGATGAATAATAATTAATTAACTAATTAATACCCTGGAGCGCTGTAATTGAGCCATTCAACCTGTTGAACATAAACAAAATCTCATGAATTTTGGCACAGTGATCCGGGCTAGTGTATATTTGATGTACATTATCGAGGTCAAATAAAGAATACCTCAATAGCACCCCATGTTTTTGACCCCATATGGATGCACTTAATTTGGCAGAGAACAATGAAACTTGGTACAGTAATTCTCCACAGTGTACCCAACATAAAATATTATTATGACCCCACCCTACAACAAACAGGAAGTCAGCCTTTTTGGATCGAAATTGGGAGGTCAGGTATATTTGACAGCCTCTAACTTGCACATACTTTGCCCGATTAGGCTCAAACCTGAAACACCAAATCACCCCCTGACTGAACACGTCTGACCAATATACCAGTTACCTATACCGCCCCCTATAGACTGGAAGAATATTGTTGTGTTAGGGAAATTTATCAAATTTGTCAAATAGACCCATCCCATATTTGTCATGGTTTGGGGGTGGGGCCTCTTATTTGCTCATTAACAAAATATAAAAACCCTTAGAAATCAAACATACTTTGGTTTTGCAAACCATTGTTTGTATGGTCTAATGTGGCTTTGTAAGTCTGAGTGATTTTTTTTAAGAATAATGTAATAAAAGTAAAATGTATATTTATACAACCTCAGTCTCATGTTCATGTTCACATGTCCTTATCTAAATTTTATATTGGTTCTGGGCCTTTTCCCCGGACGGTGTTGTTCTTTTCTCTTTAGTTTTATTGTATTTTATAATACCGCTCCAGTCACATAAGTATAGGTTACAGTTTTACTTAAATGACATGGGCTAGACCATGTGGAGGGGAATCTGAGTCTTTTTTGAGTTTGTAGCAATTATTGTATTTAAAAGACATATGTATAAAGTGATGTATTGTGATTACTTGCCTGCTTTCCTTTAAAGAGTCTTGTACAGATCCTATCCTGTTGAGAGGAAAACCAGTCTGGAAAATGCATTTGAAAGAACTGAGTGTAGCCTGGTGCAAGTGGGCTTATGTTTGAGGTACTATTGTTCTGTATCCTGGAGCAGTCTAAATCCAGAGCTTCGCACCTGGTTTTAAAGAAAGGGATCCAAAGACATATAAAGGAGCTGAAGACATGGCTGAAGCTTTTCCTGGCTGCTCGGTGTCAATCAAAAACTCTGTTTTCCCCAGGAGATAACAATGGGAGTAATTATTGATGACAAACCTTGTACAGCTCTGTTGAATTTGGGAAGAAATCATACATTGGTCAGACAAGATAGTTTGCCCAAAGATGTAGTCTTTTGTGGAGGAACAGTTGATATTGCATGTATCCGTGGTGATAAAGTAGATTGCAAAAGTAACTGCAATATTGTAAATGTTGATTGTCAAACTTTTGTCCTGTTAGTGGGTGTATTAAATTGTGTTAGGCCTTGATGTCCCTGTACTTGAGCTCATAGCTAAACAATCCATTGAAGGTTAGGTTCACTCTAATGACTGTTTGTTAGCTTTTACAAGGTCAAAAAGTAATCTGACACAAACTAGCCCCAAAGCAGGATGGGAGGAATTGCCTTTTGCTAATGGGGAAATGTTAAGAAAAGTAAAAGGCACAAAAGGCAAGAGGAAGTAAGGGGACCAAATTTAGATAAGAATATCCTACAACCATGTAAGCCAGATATGTCTGTCATTTATAGTGACATGGGTAAGTTACAAAAAGAGGACCCTACAATTGTTCATTTGTTTAGTAAATGTGTATCAGAAGTGAAAGGACGAGGGAAAGCCATTATTTGTGGTGAAAGAGGAGAAACTGTACAGGCAGACTTAAAATGGGGAACAATTAGTAGTCCCACTGTCCTTGAGGCCTACAATACTTCATCTCAGTTATTCAGTACCATGGGTAGGGAACTTAGGCCAAGCAAAAACATTTTCTAGAATGGTCCCTAGGTCCTATTGGCCCCAACAATACTCTGATACTGTAAAATATTGCCAATCCTGAGTGTCAGTTAACAGCCCAGAGTAAAAAAGAAGATAGAACACCTCTTATTAGTATGCCCATCATTGACACCCCTTTATCCGTATTGCTATGGACATCAATACATGGTGGTGTGTGATTCTAGTGGTGTGTGATTATGCCACTAGATTTCAAGAAGCCTTCCCATTAAAGAAGATTAAAGCACACCAAATTGTCAACTGCCTCATCCAGCTAATCCCGAGAGTTGGCCTCCCAAAAGAAATCATCACAGACCAAGGTACAAACTTCACCTGCAGCCTATTGAAGCAAGTCTATCAGCTGCTTGGTATTTGTGGCCACAAGGCCTGGACAGATTGCTGTAATCAAGTTTATCAAAACATTTTTGCAGGAAAACTTAAGACCATCTGTCTGCCAGCTGAAGCTCAACAGAGGATGGGTGATGCAACAGGACAACAACCCAAAGCATAGAAGTAAATCAACAACAGAATGTCTTCAACAGAAGAAAATATGCCTTCTGGAGTGGCCTAGTCAGAGTCCTGACCTCAACCTGATTGAGATGCTGTGGCATGACCTCAAGAGAGAGATTCACACCAGACATCCCAAGAATACTGCTGCACTGAACAGTTTTGTGAAGAGGAATGCTCCAAAATTCCTCCTGACCGTTGTGCAGGTCTGATCTGAACTACAGGAAACATTTAGTTGAGGTTATTGCTGTCAAAGGATGTCAACCAGTTATTAAATCTAAAGGCTCACATATTTTTTCCACCCTGCACTATGAATGTTCAGCTGACAGACAGAA
>JAVQKC010182799.1:0-10408 GCA_036025475.1 Philypnodon macrostomus
TCATATTATTAAAAATAGACTTAGAACAATGATTTATTGAGGAACTATTTTTTGGGGCGCATGCTTTTGCAAGCTGGGCTCTGCCCGACCTGCCCATATGGACCGCACGCCACTGCATAGAAGAATGATAAATGATAAAACTGAGCTATTTTTTTTTCTTTTTGCACTATGGATATTGCTTTTTCTCTATTCATATTTCTAAACCAGCACTAAAATGGTCGGAGGGGCTGTAGGCGCAAACTGGCAGCCACGCTTTCGTCAGTGTGCCCCAGGGCAGCTGTGGCTACATAAGTAGCTTACCATCATCAGGTGTGACTGTGGAGTGAATAAATAATACAAAAATATATGTAAAGTGCTTTAGGTGTCTTGAAAAGTGCTATATAAATGGAAGTTATTATTATTATTATTATTATTATTATTATTATTATTATTATTATTATTATAATAAACTAAACCTAAATGCAGCATTAAACACTGAAGGCTCTGACTGGACGTTTTGAATGTCTGCCACCTGATACAGTGATATAACTGAACTAAAGTTATATTTTTGATTAGTAAGACTTTAATTGTACAACTATTCTTGCCTGTTTTGGCTTCGGATATCCAAGAGCTGTCATTTTCAACATATATGAAGATGAACCGCAATTTACTAGGATCAGAAGCCCAATTCTCACACATTCTCAAACACTTTGAATCATTTGAGGTGAACGGTCGACCGATGTTTACTCTACTCCGCTAGCCCGCTGTCTTTGCTGATGTATCTGTGCAGGATTTCTGCCTCTAATGTTTAAGACTTATAAATCTGTGAAGGGTTTCTCTCCCAAAATGTATCTGTCTTACATTCTGAGAGTGATGGGCCTTTTCATTTTAATATAATCTCCCACTCCAAGTCTTAATCCAGAACTGGTGGAAATGAAAGTTAAACATAGATGCTTTTGAATGAGTGAGCGAGTATTTCCCACAAGGCTATATGATCTTTTGGCTTCAACTTGACACAAAGAACCGGAGCAATCTAGGATCTAAACCAGGATTAAAAAACCTCAATTTAGACTTTACTATTGTTTTTAAGATCTACAATGCTAGCTGCTGGTCCTTGATAACAATTTTCATACTTTCAAGCTAATAAGCTAAACCAGAACTAAATCTGGGTTAACCAGTTCTAAATCAGTTCTAAATCACTAATAAATCCAACCTCAAACTGTTTCTAACCAGTTGTCCAGACACCAAACTAAAGTCCACCAGTACCACCAGTGTTACCTGTACCACTGTTTGAGAACCACAGCAATAGCTTATAAGTAAAGTCTCTTCCATTGGCTCTCTATAATGAGGCTTTGCTTTTAGTTACAGACCCAGGGGTGGAGCCTGGCCTCGGATCTGAGCCAGTTTCCCAGAGGTTTTACTGACACTGACTTCAAAGGCCACCACAGTCACAGCCTCTGCACAAAGCTGTTGCTCCAAATCCCTGAGGATCACAGAACAGAGTGGCTTTTCCAATACAGGTCACTACACCTACTTACTATAGCATTTAGGGCGGCAACTTACGATTATTTTGGAAAATCGATTGATCTGTCGACTGTTTTTTCAATGAATCGATTAATAATTGGAAAGCGAAAGGTGCGTAAAAAGGAGATATTTTTAACCAAAGTTGAACCAGATGAAGCTAAAACTATGTGACCTGAAGACTTCTGGATAAAGCATATTTACAGATAAAAGATTTTTCTTCATCTTCATCAATTTTTTGATTAATTACTCTTCTGAGTGGGTTGTACAATGTTTTCTCTGTATACTCCATTCACAAATTATTATTATTATTATTTCAATAATTGATTAATCACGATTAATTTGATTAGTTGTTTCAGCCCTACCAGCTTCTAAGATCAAAGAGCTACATCACATTGCATCAAGCCAATGGATCAGTTACCACATAGCATTTTTGATGTACAGGATGCCCTCTATATTTAGCCAGGCTTAGGACTGCTATAATGTTGGTATGTTCACACAGTGCTTTTCAGAATTTTAACTTCAGTTTGTTAATGGTTAGTATCACAGTTGTAAAGAGTAATTGTTAGCAAAGCATTATTTCCATAAAAGCGACTTCATGAGCTTGAGATGTAGTTGTCCATATGCGTCTATAGGATCAGGAAACATGAGTAATGCACATGTCACATTTCAAATGACCACATTTAGCTCTGTGCCTTGTCTCTGTCCAGCCAGTTGCTGCATAATATGAGACTACTAAAACATCTTGATACCAGATGAATTCTTGGTCACTGTATCAAACATTTGCAGTCAATGCAGTCAGTTATAAAGAGGTTTCAAGGGCCACACAGCATTCACCAAGACATTGTAGTGGGCTTAGCATTGAACATAAACTAGTTTTGCACACAATTGAATTTTATTTTATTTTATTTTCTTCTTCTTCTTCTTCTTCTTCTTCTTCTTCTTCTTCTTCTTCTTCTTCTTCTTCTTCTTCTTCTTCTTCTTCTTCTTCTTCTTCAAAATACACATTTACATTTAGGTAATTCAGACACGTCCATATATGGTAGTTTCTTCAAAATATTCCTGCTTCTATGCTTATGAAATAATCAAAGCCGTTTCAAATAGCTGGTTCTATAACCACTAGTGTTGAAGAAATAACTTTTCTTCCAACTTCTTTTTCAGTCTCCATGTAACAATGCTGGCAAACCTTCACACTAAAGCTGAACTTCGAAAGTGCATGCTGATTTCTTTGTGATTTACAGTTTGAGAAGAATGCACAGTGCTTTGCCCGGTCTGGCACAAAATTAAAATTGGCAATAGATAGACTTCTTTGTGGAGGAGTTATGGACCTTTCTGTCAAAGAGTTGGACTTGTGTGGGTGTCTGTGTCTGCATGTACAGGGCAAAAAATAGTAGAAATACGTCTCAAGGTGATGTTATATAAAGCGTTTGGCATTTTCATTTCAGTGTTTTTACTACCTGACATTTCTCCACACTGTATATGAGTAATTAGATAAAATACCTGTTGCTTGGTGCTTAACATGCAACAATTTAATGGCTTCTCTCAAACTGCCAGCAATTACCCCCCACAGCAGCAGGGTTGTTTTACAATATTTAAATTAAAAAAATCAGGACTAAACCAGGAATAAACCAGGTACAACCAGTGGTCCACGCATCAAATTACTTCCTACTACCAGAGACTAAAACAGGACAAACTGGCTCTAAAATGAACTAAATCCACCATGAGCTTGTTAGCATCACATAAATCTATTCCAAATGTATATGTTTATATATTTTTCCTATTGGTCAAAGACATGTTATGGTACATGTCTATGTCACAGGCCCTCAGGCTCTGACAGGCCTTTGTCTCATTTAGACAGTCGGTGGTTCGAGTCCCCGTCCTAGCACACGCTGTCAGGCCCTCCCGTGGACCCACCACCCGCGGGAGGTACCATAAAGGGCTGGTGGTCGAAGGCGAGAGTTCCCTGCTTAGACTGCTGCCTCCGCGACCCGGTTTCGGACAAGCGGAAGAAAATGGATGGATGGATGGATCCTCAAATGCTCCTAACCCTGTTTCTTTTGCTTGTCAGCGCCACCTCATTGTACTAAATATTGGGATCCTCCGGTTTACAACTGTGTAGCGGTCCAGGCTCTTTCAGACTTGGCAGGGCCCTGACTCCATGACTCTGTGTCTGAGCTGCAGTCCACCACGCTGCCTGGAAAATATTAAATCATGGAGCTTACTGGAGGATTATGTTATGGTGTTGGAGAGTAAAATTGGTCTAAAACAGGAGTAAATCGGGACTAAACCAGAGGGTCGCTGGTTCAAATCCCCGCCCACTGTTGTTGTGTCCCTGGGCAAGACATTTCGGTTTTGGTGGTGGTCAGTGTGTCCTTGGGCAGCTGTGGCTAAGCAGCTTACCACCGGGTGTGACTGTGGAGTGAATGAATAATGTAATTTCATTTACTTGGTTAACTTGTACAACATGTAGCAGTTTTATGACACCTTCACAAAAGTATCACAAAGTACCGCAGTATCCAGGTCAAACAATATGAATATAGCTGTTTTTGCCTCTAATCCTCTCTTTTTCCAAATATGGCTCCCTTATGGTGATGTCAGTGCTGCTGTCCACTACTCTTCCCATGCCAACTACATTGACTGACTACCTGGCCAAGAATAAAAGCAGTGGAATAAACTAGAGACATTTTCAGTAAAAGGTTGCTCATGCCTCAAATAAAACCCTCATGAGTTTGGTATGCCCACATGCTGTATGGACTGTGTCATTAGCTAATACTCAGCCATAAAAGTTGAGACGGCAGTAAATGTCGTATGTCAGGTTTAAGCATGTCTCGTTGTACATTAGCAGCCTGGTATTACAGTATCCTACATGTACATTTGACTCTGAGTGTTGCCATCAGAGGAGTGGGTAGATGGGGCTGTTTTGGTCACTTTTTTTCTACAGTTTTGTGTGTCCTGATCCATTGAAAGAATGCAAACATAGTACTTACTTTTAGTGGGTAGTGAAGCTTCATTCACCCCACTATCTCTTTTAGCCATACCAAGTTATTTCTGATGAATTAGGATAAAATAAGATATGGTAAACCAATTTTGTCAAAACACCTCTGTGAATATCTTCACATCAGTGTTTATTGAACAGAGTTGTCCATGGTCAGTGTGTACTTCATCATGCACTTACAGTATTAGCCTGACATTCTCTTTGAACTGTGTCTTTATGAGATGGAGGTTTTTTGAGCCTCACCCAAAGAACTGTGTGTGTATTTGTGTGTCTTTGTGAGTCATACGGGCCGCCACTGCCAATGTCTTTGTGTACTTTTGTGTACTTCTGACACACTGCCCTAGAACTAGCAGATCTCTACATAGATATATGTGTGAATATTTGTTACCTGAGGCTAAACATAAAGACATGCGTGATTTCACTGCACTTGTTCAAAACCAGGACTTATAGAGGGCTAGCCCAGGTCTAAACCAGATTTAATCCAGGCCCTAAATGAGGACTAAACTAGAACTGAAACCAGAAACGAAACCCTGATCAAAACAAGGACTAATTTAGAGTTGAAACACTAAATCTGTAAATCAAGTCTAGGACTATCCAAGGTCAAAATCAGGATTAAACCAGCCTGAGTGCATGGTTACCTCATCATGAGAAGTCTGTACCAATCCGCTGCTCTAAAATAAACATTGCCAGCGCTGACAGCACATACAGGTATCCCCCTCGAGTCTTCCCTTCAGATAACTGAAGTCTAATAAGATACACTTGCGTCGGATCATGTAGTAAATCTGCGTCTTCATATTACAAACAGATGCTCACTCTGAGGCATTTGAGAATACAGCCCAAAAATATATATTGAAAGCCAGAATAAAAATGCTCCCAAATCTCTTCTTCAATGATGTCAGATCGGACCAACTTGAACAAACAAGTGCTTTTTATTGTGCAGTGATAGCGTGTGAAATGTGTCTGTATTGACTTAGCAGTAATTCTCAATGTAACTGAAACTGAAAGTACCCACAATGTATTACTTTATAGATTAAGTACATCAATATAATGCTTGCGATATGGCATAAAGGATTGTGGTGGTTCTCAAGTGGAGGGCAGGGAACAAGAAGTTGTTCATAGAAGAGAATGTATATACTGTAGTTCCTAGGTTCATCTTATTGGAAAATGTAAATGTTAATCAGATTTGAAAATAATCAGTCAAATAATTCTATTCATTAAAGGAAATAAGTGGTTCACAATCAGACCAGCTAAGGAGGACCACTTACATAATGTGAATATGGAAATTAATACAGTTCAGCTTTCCTCTCAATATGATAGCGTGTTAATGTTCTGTATTGTCATATGTGTTGACATGGTCTCTGGTATACCAATTTCATAATTATAAAATTCTAGAGAAGAACAAATCATTACATTTTCTTGACCTCCATGTGACTAATATTTTGCAATGTACATTCAAATATTCTTGGTTACCTATTCAGAAGGGTGTGGGTGCATAGTGACTTGGTGGTGAGGAGATTGTGTGTTCAATCCTTTGGCTGGCCAACTACAAGCTATTTGAGTAGAGTCTGCAGATCCTCCCTGTGTTACTGTAGATTATCTCTGGCTTCCTCCCACCCATTAGAGACACGTGTAGAGTTTTGAATTTCCCCTAGTGAATGAATGTGAGAGTGAATGTCTGCCCTGTGACAAATTGCCCAGTATGTACCCCGTCTCATGCCCATAGTTGCTGGATGCTGTGGTGTAATGTGATGAATGAATGAACACATAAACACACCTATTCTATATTGGGTGTTCACGGAGTACAAAGTGGTATTTTTCATTTAGATATTGCAATAATTCAATTTTATTATGCACTAAAATACTGTTTATTTGCAGGGCTCTGTTTGCGTTTCCTTTTATAGAGTCTAGACTTTAATCCTCTTCTTCTAACCACATCCCAGCCTACATCTGTATTCAGCATATGTCTGGGTTTATGGGTGTGTATCTGCTGCTGTCTCCAACAGAAATATACAGAGAAAAATGAAGAGATACTCCATCCATTTATCAAGTGGCCCGGGGAGAGTGTGGAACCGAACTAGTGATTGAAACATAAAAATGATTAATACCTCTATCTACATGTTTAATAATCAATTATACCTAACAGCTAAACCAGAACTAAGCCAGGACTTAATCAGAACCCAACTTTTGCTAAACCAGGACGAAACTGAGCAATAAAATCAATCTATTATTATTATTTTTAATTATTGTATTTGGTCTAAACCCAGCTTATTTTCGGGCTCAGATGAGACCAATATTTCTGTACATTTCTGTCAGATTTGGTGATAAATGACGTTATATTGTCCAGCCCTATCCTGTCCTCATAGCGGTTCCTACAGAGACATATTTTCTTGTAAGTCAATATGAAACTGGATACGTAAACATGGCGACAGTGTGACGCAGTTGGAGACACCGGCGTGAACCAGTAGCACACTTTGAGAAGGAGGAAGGGAGTCGAAATCTGACCATCAACCGGGCAACAACTGGGATCACATGCCCAAACAGAAGCTCCCAGAATAGACGCTAAACACTGGGGAAGAAAATAGGCCAGTGCTCACAGAGGATGTGGCTAAGAGGCATTGACTCTGTTATATTTACTTATAAAGAAATGTCATTTTAATGTACTTTTCCTTTTGCTTGGGAAATCTTATTTTGAAGTAATACTCTTACTTGAGTATAGTTTTTGGACACTCTTTCCACCTCTGTGCCTTGATGTAGCTTAGTTTTTAGTCTATTGTTTGGACATATTAAAACGTAAAAGACAAGATTAGGAAATAATAATATTTCATTGTGTAGTTGTCAGTTCATTGTTCATGTCAATAAAACATAATAATAATAATAATAAAAAAAATTATATATATATATATTATAATATATATATTATAATTAGAGAGAGAGAGAGAGAGAGAGAGAGAGAGAGAGAGAGAGAGCGAGAGAGAGAGAGAGAGAGCGAGAGAGAGCGAGAGAGAGAGAGAGAGAGAGAGAGCGAGAGAGCGAGAGAGAGAGAGTACTTTCAACCCAGTAATATAAATTTCAGTAAAATACTCTCATATTTTTGTCTGGCTGCTCTACCCACTTCTGTTTAGAAACACAAAGGCGGCTGTAATGATGTTTTTATATCAACTCGTAAAGCTTTGAAACTCTATTAATTCTCCAGGCTGTCTGCGGGTTTACTGTATTCCCACTTTATTTGTTTCTCAAGTTTGTGAGATGTCAGGGAGCTAAGGCAGTCCGAGTTTTATGGACTTGTTTGTAAGTGGCTTTTTAAATTCCCCTTAACTGGCTTAAAGTGACAGCTGGTCCCTCAAAAGTTGGCCCTGTGAAAAACATCTTAGTTCAGTTTCTAAGTAGCTTTTAACTAGGGCTGCACAATATATTGCAAAATTATTGTTATGAAAATATTGGATAACATAATATCAATGTCACAAGTAACTAAATGTAACAATCACAATATTGTTTTAGATCTTGTTGTGGACCTAGTTTAGCCTTTAGTTGTGTTTGTGAGTTGTGTTTGTGAGTTGTGTTTGTGAGTTGTGTTTGTGAGTTGTGGTTGTGAGTTGTGTTTGTGAGTTGTGTTTGTGAGTTGTGTTTGTGAGTTGTGGTTGTGAGTTGTGTTTGTGAGTTGTGTTTGTGAGTTGTGTTTTTCAGTAGTGAGTATAGCGTTCTATTTATCTCCTAATACTAACCTTTGTTTAGACCTGGTTTAGACCTTGGTTGGTTCTTCTTTCGTCCTTGGTTTTGTCATAGTAAGTTTTGATTTGACTCCAGTTTTGACCTGTGAGTCCAGAGCCTCTCTTTATCTTTTTGGAAATTAAAATGGATTTGAACTTTGAACTTCTCTGTCTCTTCTACGTCGGCCATATTGTTTTCACCAAATTCAACATAGTTATTGCTTATTGCTTGTTTTTCTGGTATTTTCCCGTATGATTTTATATTCAGTCAATACCACGCCTCTTACATAAAAACATAAAATTGTCTAATAGCTTTTTCCCCAATGCTATTAGAACTCCACATTTAACACAGAAGGCATTATTACTTGTCAAAATGGTTTTTAGACGTGAAACCACTAATGGCTTAAATGGACTCTTTGGATAATTCAGACCAAATCTTCCATATTATGAATTATAATGGAAAATTCCTAGGTTCAGCCCAAGGCAATGGTCAGCCGTGCTGCAGATTTTCCACTTCAAATGTAATCTCAACCAAGTCGGATCCAAACGCATTATGTAAGTATAGGGTTGAAGTACAGTAGAAGATTTTGAAAATCACAATCCACATTTTCTCATCAATTTTAGATGGGGTACACCATGGACACTGACACACTTAGTTACACGTATGCATCTCATGTTCTTTCAGTATATATGTCCAAAGTCATGGTACAGATTGAGTTTAAATCTCTTAAATCATAAAATTATTACATGTTTATGGTCCTTCAAAACTACCAAAAAGGTAATTTGGCTTTTTTCTCTTCTCATCTACAGCTGCTAAATCAGACTGGATTAAAACTTTTGAGTTTGTTTTCCATTTCAAAGAAGTATTAATAGAAAGGAAGGTAGAAGTTAATAAAGTAGCTGGGAGAACTCACAGAAAAACCCATGCAATTGGTTGGTACGGTAGAAAAACCAAAAAGCAATTTGGATGGGTACAGTATCCAATTACTTAAGCCAGTCAGTCAGGGTCTCAAAATGTGTCACAATTGTGAACAGATAAGCCTGACGTTGAATATTTTGGATTCATTGTATAAACTGTTGGCCAATGACACACAAACAGGCATTTCTTCACGGTTACATGTCTTGTGCACATGTGATACGTGGACCCAGCCAAATCCTGTGGTTTGAAAACATTCCCCCATGTTATTTACAGATCTGGGTTTAGTGCTGCCAACACCTGATACTGGCTGTTCTCCTAAAGTCCTGATTTAGCTGTGGTTTTGTGTATTTGAGCACTTAAGATCCAGGCGACGGTGGTTGGTGACTCCATGTTGTCCTGGGACACTCTGACTCCTCTTCCTCCACCATGGCCCATAGCAACAGGGGGTTTGTGGTTAGAAATCCTAATCTGCTCCTCATATGACCCGGTGATGGACAGGCACAGCAGTGGATGCACACACAGACACAAAAACACACACAGTCTAGTCTAGCCCCAGTTCTAGCCTAAACATGGTCTTATATGGGATTGTGCTAAAATCCAAAGACTTCTGCTTTTGTCCTGATATAAACAGCCACATTGGTCCCAGTCCAAACACGTGCTGCTGCGGAGGTGCACAAGGGAAACCAAACCAGTCATTATGATACATATTTTGACTTTGTATACATTCAGGACATCTAACCTACAGGCATTGGGAAGACAGAAATGAATATCATTATGCCAAATGTAGAATACAAAAGCTGAAAGTGGTTTGACTTGTGCATAATTTTACTATTAACAAAATCAGAAATTTATAAGAGCAACTCCATGATAGATGTCCTGCTACTTTGGGCCTGAAGTGGATTTCTTTAGATAATGGTCAGCTAAACATAAGGGGGCACACACTAACAGACAATCATTCACTAGTTCACATTGACTACAGTCTGAGCAGTTTTACTATGCATTTGGATGGTGGGAAGCTGACTTATTTGTCAAATTTTTTTGTAAAGAGTTGTTGGGGTCTGAAGCCTATTCTTGCTACTTACGGCCTGGATCTCCTCCTTAGATGATGACCAGTTCGCAGGACTAACACATAGGCACACATAGACAATGGTAGACAATAGTTATACACTACAGACCAAAAGTTTGGACACACCTTCTCATTCAATGAGTTTCCTTTCTTTTCATGACTATTGACATTGTAGATTCACACTGAAGGCATCAAAACTATGAATTAACACATGTGGAAAT
>JAVQKC010182817.1:0-12026 GCA_036025475.1 Philypnodon macrostomus
AGGGTAACAGCCTGACGGAACGAGTACGACCTGACAAAGGAGCAGAGTCAAGACCAGGGTTATATATTGCAGGGTTGATTGGCAATGAACCGCAGGTGAGCAACCAGCAGCAGCTGCAAATAGTCAATGGCTCCTCCCAGGAACAAAACACACACAACACAGGTAGGGAGGGGGGAGGAAAACCAAGGGAACCTAACAGGTCCACCATCAGTGGCTTTACATCCCACCTCCTTATGAATCCTTGGAAGAGAAAAAAAATGTGGATGTTGCAAATGTCTTAGAGGATATAGTGAACTATATTAATTACAAAATGTAATCTAAGATAGGAACACTTTATGTATACAGTGATAAATGAAAATATACCAGTGATGAATGCTCTTTAGGCTGTAACCAACCACATGTATCATATAAATTGGTATCTTAACACAAATCTACAAATGGCATTAGAAAAAAGTATTGAGGTTTAAAAAGTTCAGCATTAGGGTTTAGAATGAGAGGGTCACAGAATGAGAACTCGGGTCTATCCACAGCCCCAAATACTTTTGAAATGAATTTGCATTAGCAAGATGATGATCCATCGTTTGGGTTCATTTGAAGAGTATATAGACTAGTCCTGAGTGCCATGTCCTAAACTTCATAGTTCTAGTATTATATTATTTTTTTTTCATTAAGAATTCAATTACGTTGTCATATTTTGTGTAAGTCATTTATATAAAGAGGAAAAAAAGGGAAGAGCATTGGTAATAGATTTTTTGTACTTTGCGTATAATTGAGATTGGTCTATAATTATTCACAATAGATCACATAGCTCTCCACTTTTAAGGACAGTTGTCACTCTAGCAAGTTTCCACATATGTGGAAGAGAATTCATAGTGAAGGAAAGATTGACTAAATCAGCAAGGGGAAACATTAATATATGAGCTGAATAATTGATAAATATGGTTTCCATGGCATCTGGTCCTACAATGGTTCCTGTATTTAACTTGACAATAGTCTGATAGGCATCTGTAGGTGTGATTGTGCTAAATGAGAATTAGCTTTCGGGTCTGAGATTTCGAAAATTTGCATCCAAGTATGGTGTTCATTGAGAGCCTGAGATATTATTGTTGGAGCTGAAATTGTTTCATTATTTACATGTAATTGACTAATATACCTTTTGTTGTTACAATTAAGAACATCATTGAAAGTACTCCCTGCAGTTCCAGGTACCCTGGTAAGGTACCCTCTTTTGAGAAACCAGGCTGTAATATATGTACATGCTCTGTATTAATGTAATTTGTTTTGCAGATTATGCATGTTCTCACCATCACTGTAACCAGGCCACAGTATTTTGATAGTTTATTACACAAGTGGTACACAGATGGTCCACCACCTGTTCCTGGCACACACACATACATGCACGCACGCACACTCACACAAACGCACGCACGCATGCACGCACGCACACAGACACACACACATACACACACAGGTGTACTCCTCGAAGAATGACTCGGCCTGTGAAGGGGGCAAATGAACAAACAAACTTGCACTATTGCATTGTATAATATCCATGGATATTAATTGTACAGTAGTATACATAATCTTTAAACTCATTTTTTACTGCCTATTCCTGTTAGAGGTTGCAGCCTATTCCAGCGACTTGGGCATGAGGCGGGGCCAGTTACTTGTGAGGCTGAAATTGAGAGATACTCAACTCATATTGTTTTGACACCTGATAGTCCAGTAGACTGACATCAACATTTTCATCTGGTGCTGTTAACCTTCACAGGGTCAGCCCATTGGTCCCACAGCCCAATGTTTTCACATTTCTGAAATTTAGGCCCATTGTTTCCACAGCCCATTCTTTCCATGTTTGAAAATGAGACCCATCGTTAACACAGCCCAATGTTTCTACATATGTTAATTTTTTGATAATTAGGCCCATTCTTCCCACAGCCCGTTTCTTAGAGCTTTTTGAAATTTAGGCCTACAGCCCAGGGTTAGGGTTAGAGGTTAGGATTAGGTTTGTGGAAGGGATATTTATAAAATCTGAAACGATGTAAGACTAGGGTTAGGGTTAGTATTTCTTGAATGTTTTTACTGTTTGGGCAACATAAATGTTTTACTTTGTTCTTTGTGTTTTGAAACAGTGGACCTACATTTGAAGAAAATGTTTGGAAATTTGGAAACATAGGGTTGTGGGAACAATTTACCTTTTTTATGTTAGAAATGTGGACACATTGGGCTGTGCAAACATTGGACCTATATTTGAAAATTATGTTAGAAATGTGGAAATATTGGACAGTGGTACCAATGGGCCTAATTTTGAAAAAAATGTTAGTGGACTATAACCCTTAATTTCCATTGCATGTGGCCTTGCTCCACTCCGACACAGAACGAACTCCGCAGTAATTATGCAGCCTTTGTATTATTAGAGCATTTCCACTGCCTCCACAGTGCCCAAAATATGCATTGGATCTATTTTTGCCAGATGCCATAGCAATTTTACAGTCAATCTACACAGATCACATACAAGGATGAGCACAATTCCAAGGATTTCAAAATTAAATACACTACACAGATTATAGATTCAAAAACGTTTCCTTAATATTTGTAGAGGGGAAACCCTATTAAGGAGGCAGTTTGTCCCTGAAGTTTGTTGTGGCCTATTATGATGAATGTTGTCATTAGTGTAGATTTGTATCATGAAGTCTTTGTTCGGCGCAACAATTTATTTTTCTTAAACACAAATTAATAAAGTGTATGCTTTTTTTTTTTTTACTAATCGATTTATTGTGGAATCAAAACCTGTAGTTGATTCGGAACAAGGCTGGTTCTTATTCCCACCACAAGTGCACAAGGGAGTCCGTTTGGAAGCGGACAGAGACCACCTCAAAATGTGGGTCTTGGTCCGGTTTGTTAGTCCGGACCAAAGCTGACTGGTAGCTTTCACATCAGTGCAAACATGCTTGAGTTCATTTGAATCAAACCAAATGCTGTAGGTGGGAAAGCACCCTTCTTTATGCAACAAAATATGTTCTCAATTCAGTCAAAGTGAAAAGGGCCTATAGTATGTACAATTGCCTCATCTTTGACATTATTTTGATACTCTTTTTTTCCTTTTAAGAGTTGTGATTAGCTGTAGCCTATCACAGCAACCATGGGTCATACCCCTAATTTACACTGAATACATCTTGCCTCCAGTACATCTCCGTCACAGTTTTTGATGGACTTTTGATGGAATTTACAATGACCAACAATGTTGCGTCTAATGTACGTCTCCAGCCATCATTGTTATCTAAATACCAAACAGGTAGACTCGTCTGATCAGCCATAGCCTGTCTCTGGTCTTTCTATCTGTGTGCTGTTTAAACTCTACCTTTTTCCCTTGCTAAATAGAGCACAACTTGGAGCAGCTCAGAGCAGTGTTTGTGGGGCAGGCACATCGAAAGTCACCCTGCTGCACTTTGTGTTTACCCCTTCATGAGGGATGAATTTCACGACAAGGTCGATATGTGCCCTTTCAGCTTATGACCTGTGAGAGATTTATGGATCGATCACAGTCTGGAATCATGACTCTCACGTGACCCAAGTTCTGATGGAAACGACCGTTGTAGAGACCACTAGGATTCTTCCAGTTTAAGTTCAGTGAAGATTTATTACAGATCACACATAAGGTTTACATGGCCGTGGGTTGTTACAGATTCGATACAATGTCTGCCCTGTCAACAACTGAAAACTAACAGTGAAATCTAGTACTATTAAGCTCATCCTTCTGGAGGGGGACATCCACCTCAGGCATTGAGCCTCGTCCTTCACTCTCATAGGCAGGGCAGCGATGTCGTTTGCTGAAGGCGCTCTGTGGAATTTTGTATTTCCAGCCGTACTGGGTTGTGCTGGCTCTGCTCTGAGAACAGATTTATTGTTAAGATATAAATTTAATTGGGCTCAACTGAAAAGCACAGCACGGCCAGAAATAAACCTGTAACATGGATATGTTAACACACACTTAACTAGTAACTAGACTTAACATGAAGCAGTATGGAACTAGGCCTGTGCTGTCGTCCCCGATAGTAAGGTGTATATTGGCGAAATGGCCCCATACGTCTACATCATACGTCTGTCACCAATGGGCACCTTAATCAGACATTGTGTGATTTCTAAAGGTTCAAATATTGTTAACAAGCAATTAAGAGGCCTCACCCCCAAACCATGACAAACATGGGAAGGGTCTATTTTACTTTTTTAATTTGTCTTGATGTTTGTGAAAAATGTTTTTGTCAAATTTGGAAAATTCCCTAAAACTACATTCTTCTTTCAGTCTATAGGGGGCACTATAGAGGTACTGCCATCATATTAGACAGATGTGTTCAGTGCTGGGGGTAATTAGGTATTTCAGGTTTGAGCCTAATCGGGCAAAGTATGTGCAAGTTAGAGTCTGTCAAATATACCCAAACTCCCAAATTCAATCCAAAATGGCCGACTTCCTGTTTGTTGTAGGGTGAGGTCATAATAATATTTTATGTTGGGTAAACAGTGGAGAATCACTGTACCAAGTTTAATTGCTCTCTGCCAAAGTAAGTGTGTCCAGGGTCCCATAGGGATCATAAACATGGGGGGTGCTATAGAGGCATTCTTTATTTGACCTCTGTAATGTGCATTACATGTACATTAAGTATACAATTGCCCGGATCAATGTGCCAAGATTCACGCAATTTCCTTTATGTTCAGCAGGATTATTGGCTCAATAAAAGTGCATCAAAACATGAATTTGTGAATTATTTAATTGTCAATAATCGAAAATGTACCAAACTCAATCCAGTTCTGCATCTTCATGATATGTACCTGTGTGCAACAGTTGAAAAGATCCAGCAAAGCCTTTTTGAGTTATTGCGTTCACAGTTTTGGCCCATAATTAATTAATTACTTAGTTAATATTCATCGAAGAAGTACCCAAATCGATACAGTCGGCATCTTTATGGTATGTACCTGTGTCCAAATGTTGAAACTGATTCGGCAATTTGTTTTTGAGTTATCGCGTTCACAGCTAGGATCTGCGGACGTGGACCGACGTGATTCCATAATATCATCGTTTTGCCGATATAGTTAAGCATTATAACCGAGACCTAATCTAAATGTCCAGTTAAAACGTCAATATGAGCCAATGGGGCGGGACTTAGCTGTCAATCACTGTGATGGCCCTGGTCGCAGCCCCCATTACAACAAGGCTTTGTTTGAGTGCTCCTTCATGGTACATTCTCCTGTAAGTGCTGTAGTTTTATGGGAGCAATATGGACATTAGCAACACATGCAATATTACACTAAATAAAACAAGATGCACAAAAATATGATGATAAAGTTATGAATATATAACACACAGTAGGTAGTGCTCACTCGGATCAGCAGCCCTTTTCTGTGTCCAAGTGACCAATCAAGTACTGGGTGAAAAAAATACTCTGTAGTACTGTCAAAATGAGTCAGGAGACCATACTTTAGTTTAGATAGTCGTTTTAATCAGAACTGGCAACAATTGATTTCCATGGATGTGTCTGCGGGAGTGACGGGAGACATGAGACATGACACTGAACTGTAACTTAATGAGCATGCGCACTTCAAGCAAGTACGGTATCTGTTGTAGTCCAAACATAGCATAAACACAATATTGTGCGATACCTTGGTGGAAGAGCAACCTGCAGGGATTTGCTGCTCACTGGAATGTTGAGTAGGCACATGTGTTGGTTGAGATACCTGCCGGGGCTGTGGAGTAGGGGGAAGAGTGGCCAGCGTGTCTTGGTCAGTTGATTTGGAACTAAGGCCTGCAGGGTCTGGACATTAGGCATTCAGCTGGTGACCCTAATGTTTGCCATGAGGAACATTTCTGAAGTTTAGTCTCTATGAGACTTTTCCATTAGTTGTTGTAGGAGAAGGTCAATTTTGAACCACCCTGAGTCAACTAGCACCATGTATTGTTTTCCATGCCACTGAAACATGTCTGTGGCAACTGTAGATCAGGGCAGGAACTGGATGTGATTGTAGGGGCTCCTTCTGCAGGTGCTGTTACATACTGAGCAGGAGAGCAGTTCTTTTGTAATGTTTTTGTTCATTGTTTGCCAAAATACTGTGCTTCTAATCCTGGGTGACCTCTGTGCATGATGTTGATGTATTCTTGTTGTAGTGAATCTGGAATGACACTTCTGTGACCTTTAATAACAATGCCATCCTCCAGTACTAATTAATCTCTGTAAGGGAAAACTTAACAAACAGAGAGGGGAACTTGACACTCTTTGCTGGGCCAACCATTGGGAATCACAGTGCTGAGAGTTTGGAGGACTTGGTCCCTTGCTGTGTGGGCTCATAGCTCCTCCAGTCTGGCAGTGGAGATGTAACTGACAGGCATCACTTCAAATTTGTCGTTTGCACTTTTTGTTTGGGAAATACTGCTGATCGTGACAGGGTATCAGCGAGGTACATGTGTTTACCCTTCTTGTAGACAAGTGTCATGTTGCAAGCTTGTGACACCAGTAACATCTTCTGACAAGCTGAGGTAGTGTGAATAAGCTTTTTTAAGGATTGTAACATGGGGCTGATGGTCTGTTTCAACGACTGTAGGCTTCCCATAGATCTAGTCTCTAAACTTGGTCAAGAGGAAACTTACACTGTAGTCTTAGTTTGAGTCTGATAGCACAAAGGTAGCCTGCAAAGAGCTGTTCCATAGAACACTGGAAAACTTAACTTGGTGAGTTGATGCCGAATGGCATGCACAAGAACCTATAGCACCCGAAAGGTGTGCTAAATGTAGTTTTTGCATCGAGAACTGAGAAAAGTGTTTCATCTGACATTTGGGTGGAAACTCATTCTACGATGCACATTGGGTAATGGGGTCTCTTAAAAGCAGTGCTCAAGTCTTTAATATTAATGCCTTTTTATGTGCTACAATCATTAATGAAACCCAGTCTGTGGGCTCCAAGCTCATCACTGAACAAATCATCGCACTGTTCACAGACATTTTTATAAAGTTCGTGTTAGTCTCTGTACTGAGCTGGTGAACATCCTGTCACTGTCCACAAGGAAAAAGGGTAGTGTCTGTGACAGTGCAGCAATTTTGCTGCCTCCATAGGCCACTAGATTGGTAATTTTATTGCATTTCATTTCTGTTTTGTGAGGGCTTTTGTATTCTCCTCAGTCATCTCATAAACACGACAGATAGAAATGGCTTTGGAAAGGGTTAAGTCACTATCACGTAGCAGGGCCTTTCTTCTACACTCGGCTGCATGGCGTAAACAAATTAGCACTTTTGTTCAATAGCCTCTGCTCCTGTGAGATTGAGGAGGATGTATGCCTTTGTTTTGTCAGGTTTACTTGCATGGGTGGCCTCGATGATGTCATATTCTCTCTTAAAAATTTGCCAATTCTTTGCAATGTGGATCGGGTTTGCAATATCCCTCTGCTTTGTTCAATAGCCTCTACTCCTGCGAGATTGAGGAGGATGTATGCCTTTGTTTTGTCAGGTTTACTTGCATGGGTGGCCTCGATGATGTCATATTCTCTTTTAAAAATTTGCCAATTCTTTGCAATGTGGATCGGGTTTGCAATATCCCTCTGCCTTGTTTGCTAGGTCATTGGCTACTTGAAATGTCTATCTTCTCCTTGCAAAACAAGGGAAAATTACAAAAAAAAATCACAGGCGATAAATCCATGACATCTTCTGAGGAGTGAGGAGACCATACTTTGGATTAGCTAGTCATTTAAATCAGAACTGGCAACAACAGATTTATATAGCCATGTCGGCGGGAGTCCAATTCAATTCAATAAAATTCAATATTTGTATAGCCCTATATCACAACAAAGTTGCCTCAGAGGGCTTCACAGAAAGAGATTTATGTAAACAATAAACAAGGTCATTGCAAACAATAACAAAGTTAATAGAAAACCAAACACACAAACAAAAAAGGACTGTCCCAGAATATCCCCTGTTCTTAGATCCTCCATCGCGGTAAGAAAAAACTCCAAAAAACCCATTTATGGGAAAAAGAGAAGCAAGCCTTAGGGAGAACTACATGATAGAGGGATCCACTTCCAGGACGGACAGGCTATAGATGTGTCCAGGACTGATGGACGAGGTCCATATGCTGAGAGAGCTCAATATGTGTGTATAGATGCAGCAGGTTTAGGGGGTACATCCAAGTGAATGAGGAGATGGTAGAAGGGGGCATCCAGATGAATGAGGAGATGCAGCAGGTTTGGTTGGGAGTGGGGGGATCCAAATCAGAACACAAACACATAGGCAGCCAGCTATCCACTGGGACATCAAACAGCAAGCCAGGCATCTGAAACAATATCCAATTCAGAGGACGTGAGAGTGACAAATAATAACACTAAATAACAGGATAAATTATGCTTTGGATGAATTACAGTAAATAAACAAATCAAATCACTTATTCCTTGTGTCATTCCTGACCTTCATCCAAATCCATTCAGTAGTTTTTCTGTGTTAAGTCGCTTACAGAAAGACGCTACCTAAAACATTACCCCATTGACGGAGGTTCAAAACGATTTAAACATAGAGGTTCTCCTGATGCCATGCTGAAGTACACCCTTATTCTGTAGCGAATAATTCAATAAAAATCAAGAAAATGCAATAAAGACATGCAATAATTTCCCACAAGCAAAAAGAGATCAATTTCTGGCTAGCAAAAATACTAATTGGATAGTAACTGGTAAAAGGACTAGCCACCTAGTTTTTGTCTCAAAACTATAAAAGCCATACCATAGCATACAGAGGTGGGTAAAATACTTGTACCCAAGTTTACTAAATGAAAAGAATTGCTTCTTTAAAATAATATTACTTAAGTAAACGTAAGAGGTATTGTGCAGTCAATCTACTCTTGGAAGTAGAATTTATTTAAAGAGTTACTCCTACAAATGTAACTGATTACTACCCCCTCTGACTCCTGCATAAAGATCCTGATTTAGTTCTGGCTTAGTCCTGGTTTAATCATGGACCCCCAGTGGGCCCCTTCACCTCCTGGCCCCCAGGTCAGCTGCACTGTCTGATGCTACGCGCCTGAGCACCGCCATCTTTAACAACTGTGGGACAATATAGTCATTCTGACAAATGGAAAAGATTATACAATTCTTGTTTTAACTCATTATGGAGTTTAAGATGACAGTGTCTCAGGGGGTAGAACACGCCCCCCATGGTTCACTTTCCTCTCCTGTTTATTGTAATGTATTGACTTGGACCCAATGTAAAATTTGTGTGTGATAATAAGCTGAACGTAATGATATAGCAAAAAAAATCATCGTAGAAAAATGCCGCGTTGCACAACCATAGATCTTATGGGGACGAGAATAAAACTTTATTATGACCCCACCCTAAAGCCAACAGGAAGTCAGCCATTTTGGTTCAAAGTTGAGACCGCAAAAATGCAGTCTTTGTGTTTTGGCAAACTAGTCCTAGGGTTTTCATCCGACAGACTCCAAACTCGTTCATTGTCATCTAGACATCACTGTGATCAAAAGGTATCAAAAACTTTTTTATACGTCTTTGGGTGTGGTCGTGACGAGCTCTTAAAGAAGCGGCCCTTTTTAGAGGTATAAAAAGTTTCGTAACTTTTACAGACTTTGTCGTATTGACTTGGAGCCAATATAACATTTGTGCGCAATCATGAGCTGAACGTAATGATGTATAATTGTACCTGCTAGCTTAAAAAAGGGCCTCTTATGCCCCCTATAAATATTATGGCCCGAGCCCATAGCTGGCGAAAATCCACTTAGAAACTGTAACTTTTTTTTCCCCGCCAATTCAAAGTCAATTTTGAGGCCCTAAACATGCTCAAAAAGTCAGGAAGTTTTGCACACAGATCAGAGATGGCGAAAAATGTATGATATTGAAGTCTCCAAAGGAAAAAAATAAAAATGGCTCAGTGGTGGCCCCTTGAAAAAAAGAATTACATGGGGCCTATGGGAGCCAATCACAATTTTTTTTGATCGTAGAGAAATGCCGCTGGGCAAGAATATAGGTCATGTCATGGCAAGCATAAAATGTCATTATGGCCCCACCCTAAAGTAAACAGGAAGTCGGTCAGTGTCCTCTAGACATCACTGTGATCAAAAGTTATCAAAAGCTTTTTTATACGTCTTTGGGTGTGGTCGTGACGACCCACCCCCTAAATCCAAGTATGTTTCAATGACAACCCCTGATATGCCCCATTGGAATGAATGGGACCTGGGATTTGGAGGGAAAAAATGGTAAAAAAGATTTTATCGTAGAAATTTGCCATTTGGCAGAACCATAGACCTCATCGGGACAAGCATAAAATTTCATTATGGCCCCGCCCTAAAGATTTTCGTCCGACAGACTCCAAACTCAGTCAGTGTCAACTCGACATTGCTGTGATCGAAAGTTATAAAAAGCTTTTTTATACATCTTTGGGTGTGGTCATGACGAGCACTTGATGAGCTCTTAACGAAGCGCCCATTTTTAGAAGTATAAAAATGTGTGTAACTTTTAAATACTTAGTCCTATTGACTTGGACCTAATGTAACATTTGTGCGCAATGATGAGTTGATCGTAATGATGTATGATTGTACCCCCCCCTACTGTATTACAATTGCCGCTTGGGAAAGTTATCCATCTAAGGATCCTGAACAAAACGCCAAAGACAATCCACCCCTAACTCAACTATGTTGCAATGGCTGCAGCGAATATTATTAGATAACTTAATCCGAACCAAAAACAATAGGTGCGTGCGGCTACCTTGTCGAGTGCCTCCAGGCCCTGCCAAATGAAATTG
The DNA here is from genome assembly GCA_036025475.1 of Philypnodon macrostomus. Lineage (NCBI taxonomy): Eukaryota > Metazoa > Chordata > Actinopteri > Gobiiformes > Eleotridae > Philypnodon > Philypnodon macrostomus. Next base: position 10,779 of record JAVQKC010182817.1, read on the forward strand.
CGAATTCGAGGCACAAAATGCGGCCTAAGAGTGGGGCGCGAGACGCTCGGCGGCCGCAAGCCCTCGGCGGTCGCAAGGGGTGGCGAGGGCCATATATCGCCGCTTGCGGCTTTAATTAAATTTTATGCTTGTCCTGAGAAGATTTATGTTCATGCCAAAACCCCATTTTAAATTGTAGGGGGTGTAAGAGAGCCATTTTTCAATATAGCATTTACACTGATATAGCATTACATTCAGCTTATCATTACGCATAAATGTTACATTGTGTACAAGTCAATCCGACTAAGTCTGTAAAAGTTACGCAATTTTTTTATACTTCTAAAAATGGCCACTTTGTTAAGAGCTCGTCACGACCACACCCAAAGATGTATAAAAAAGCTTTTAATAACTTCTTATCACAGCGATGTCTAGATGATACTGACTGAGTTTGGAACCTGTCACATAAAAAAACCTAGGACTAGTTCGTTAAAGTAGGAAAGATGAACTTTGCGGTCCCAACTTTGAGCCAAAATGGCCGACTTCCTGTTGGCTTTAGGGTGGGGCCATAATAAATTTTTTTTATACTTGTCTTGATATGATCTATGATTGTGCCAAGCGGCATTTTTCTACAATGATATTTTTTTTGCCTCCAAATCACAGGTCCCATTCATTCCAATGGGGCATATCAGGGGTTGTCATGGCAACACAGTTGGATTTAGGGGTGGGTCATCTTTGGCTTTTTTGTTCAGGATTCTTAGATTTTTGAATCTGCCAAGCAGCATTAGTCTACGACCAACTACATTTTAAAACCCCATTATAAAATTGTAGGGGGCATAAGAGAGCTATTTCTAAATATATCCTTTACATCATTACGTTCAGCTCATCATTGCGCACAAATGTTACATTGGATCCAAGTCAATACAACAAAGTCTGTAAAAGTTACGTAAGTTTTTATACCTCTAAAAATGGCTGCTTCGTCAAGATCTCATCACGACCACACCCAAACATGTATAAAAAAGCTTTTAATAACTTCATCACAGCAATGTCTAGATGGCACTGACCGAATTCGGAGTCTGACGGATGAAAACCCCAGGACTAGTTTGTCAAAATACAAAGGCCACATTTTTGCGGTCCCAACTTTGAAAATGGATGACTTCTTGTTGGCTTTAGGGTGGGGCCATAATAATAATAATAATAATAATAATAATAATAATAATAATAATAATAATAATAATAATAATAATAATTCATCAATTTTATATAGCGCAC
>JAVQKC010182845.1:0-12616 GCA_036025475.1 Philypnodon macrostomus
AAACCGAACACCATCGAACAAACCGAACACCATCGAACAAACAGAACATGATCAAAACAAATAATACATGTTCAGAAAGGCTACAACAGAATAAGGCCCCCAGGGCCTTGCAGCGGTTCTCATAATCCTGGTTTAGACCGGGTTCAGACCTGGTTCAGACCTGGTTCAGACCTGGTTCAGACCGGGATCAGACCTGGTTTAGACCTGGTTCAGACCGGGTTCAGACCGGGTTCAGACCTGGTTCAGACCTGGTTTAGACTGGGCTCAGACCGGGCTCAGACCTGGTTCAGACCTGGTTCAGACCTGGTTCAGACCTGGTTCAGACCGGGCTCAGACCTGGTTCAGACCGGGCTCAGACCTGGTTCAGACCTGGTTCAGACCTGGTTCGGACGTGGTTTAGACCTGGTTCAGACCTGGTTCAGACTGGGTTCAGACCTGGTTCAGACCAGGTTCAGACTGGGTTCAGACCTGGTTCCGACCGGGTTCAGACCTGGTTCAGACCTGGTTCAGACTGGGTTCAGACCTGGTTCCGACCGGGCTCAGACCTGGTTCCGACCGGGTTCAGACCTGGTTCAGACCTGGTTTAGACCGGGCTCGGACCTGGTTCAGACGTGGTTCAGACCTGGATCAGACCGGGTTCAGACCGGGTTCAGACCGGGTTCAGACCGGGTTCAGACCTGGTTTACCTGGGAGCTGGCTCTGTATAGTCCGCTCCATCCTCTCCAAGACCTTCCGGCGAGTCTCGTAGTCTTGGTCCGAGAGTCCGTACTTCTGAGCAGTCTGGACCACGGCTCGGTCCAACGCCTGGATCTGAGCTGGGGCCGGGGGAGGGAGGGCCCGCAGCTCGTTCTCCTCCTGCTTCTCCTGAAAAAACATCCAATATACATCAAATATACTCACCAAATCAACATCAAATATACTCGTCAAATCAACTTCAAATATACTCATCAAATCAACAGCAGATGTATAAGCTCATTCTCCTGAAAAAGGTTATTACATTTAAAGCTCTGTACAGCTGTAAGGTTCTTGTGGCTCCACGCGCAAAAAATTTGCTTAAAAAAACAAATACTGCTCTGACGGCGTTTACACAGGAGCACGAGGGGGTGGGACCTGGTTTAGTCCCGCCCCCTCGTGCCCCTGTGTGAACGCTCACACCGGGGCACGAGCAGAGCGACTGGAGTGATTCCTGTGAAGTCTATGAGAAGGAATGACTCGCTCTGCTCGTGTGTGAACGCGGATAATGTTGTAGAATTTACCATGATGTTCTTCTTGTGCCGTTTCTCCTTGATGTGCTTGTGCGCCCCCTGGACGTTCTCGATGTGAACTGCACACAGTCTGCACAGATACTGGTAATTTGGGTAATCTGGAGACGCCTGCAAAACAATTCCTTTTATTTAGTTTTTATGCTACATCTGATGACCCTGCTTTAGTCAGTATATGGACCTTGACCAGTCGATAGATGTAGTCCCTGTAGAGGCGTTCTTCGGCCTGTTTTAGACCCAGCTGTTGTTCAGACAGAGAGCCTTCATCTGTCCGCTCTGCTTCACTGACCAACGTCTTCATGACTACAACACAAAAACAATGCAATGAATTCACACAACAGTATATGCAACTCACATAAACGCTCTGATTAGAAACAGGAACAATCCATTGGTGCCGGTTGTTCGTCTTCAAAGCCGAACGTGCATCTTCTCCAATTAGATATGTGTTAAATGGTGGTGGCAACAATGACACATCCCTATTTGTGACATCACTAATAGTTAAGTCTGTGTTCAGCTCTTGGCTCTTATTTATATAATATAACTCCACCCACACCGTCGTCCCCGACAACCAGGAGTGTCTCTGGACACACCCCATACATCTGCCACAACTGGCACCAATGGGACCTTAATCATTGTGTGATTTCTAAAGGTTTTAATATTGTTAAAGAGCAATTTATATATATATATATATAATTATTATAATTATTATTATTTTCTTTCCAGTTTCACATTGGCTAGCTATTTTTTATGGTACATCTTTAATTAAATGCAACTAAAGCTGTAACTGTAAGAAAATGTTAAAAGTAAAAAACATTGCATTGCTCTGTAATCTGTAGAGCCCAGGGCAGGGACTAACATAAAACTTGACTACTATTGGTCAAAGTGGTAATGACGTAAACATGACGTTAAACTAACAGAACAAAAGAACTGAGTTTGCATCGCTTAGCCTTGATTTTCTGACAATACAGTGAAGAAACGGGCTTAACAATAAAGATGTAATAAATGCTGTAGTGGCCAGGGGAGGGACTAAAGTAAAATGGTAGTTATTACAGATCACCTGTTTTACATCATAGAACATTTGATCATTTTATGAAACTTCCTGACTACACCTTGAAGACTACACCAGTATTCAAGGGGAAAAGTTTTCTCAGTGTTTTCAAGAAAAGTGAACTCAAATGTACAGTGTGGCTTTACAAACAAAACGTGCTCACAATTCTAACTGTTTGCCTACCTTGGATATGCCTGACTCGATTGGGATGGGGATTGTGCCGAGAGAAGAACGAGTGATGGCTCAGACTTCCGAATCGGGCGCTGCTCCGTGATAAAAGCTTGCTCATTTCCAAGTTCGAAGACCCAGTCGCACCCCTGGGGTCCGGGCTGTGGGATAGCGACATGCTCCGATACACTATTCAATTTGGAGGCATCAAAATAAGTGAGACCGTTGCAGATCCCTAGACACAACACAAAACAGAGCACAATGTTTTAAGTCACTGCCCAGTGAATTTGATGTTTACAAAGGATTTTAGCATAACACCATGGCAATGAGTCAAAGAGGCTGGAGAGTAGATAGACAATTCAATATGGAGACATCAAATTAGGTGAGACTGTAGCGGGCCAACACCCTAGACACAAAACAACAAAACCCAAAAATGATGCACAATGTTCAAATCAATGTATTGTCCCGTTTTAAGCCTGTTCAGACCTCATTTAGAATTGTTTCAGTCCTGGTTATGTTCTAGTTTAGTCCTGGTTTAGACCTGGTTTATTTTAAATTCAAAATGTGTGTGAAAATGTGGGACGTCCTAGTCGCAAACAATCCAAAACAGATGATGCACAGTGTTTACTAAACACAATGAAAAGCTTACACACACAAAAATCTGTTTTTAGAACTGGTTTAATTCTTGGTTAATTTTTAGTTTAGTCCTTGTTAAGACCTAGTCTAGTCTGGGTTTAAACCTGGTTTAGTTCAAAATAAGTGCAACTACAGTGGGCCAAGTAGCAACACTCTCAATGCAAGACAACAAAACACAATGGAATAAAATCACTGCACAATGAAAAGTTCAGACAGCAAATATGTATGTAGTATTTTAGCACAGGGATTCTCAAACTGGAATAGCCCTGGTTTAGTCCTGGTGTAGTCCTGGTGTAGTCCTGGTGTAGTCCTGGTTTAGACCTGGTGTAGTCCTGGTGTAGTCCTGGTTTAGACCTGGTGTAGTCCTGGTGTAGACCTGGTGTAGTCCTGGTGTAGTCCTGGGTTAGTCCTGGTTTAGACCTGGTGTAGTCCTGGTTTAGACCTGGTGTAGTCCTGGTTTAGACCTAGTGTAGTCCTGGTTTAGACCTGGTGTAGTCCTTGTTTAGACCTAGTGTAGTCCTGGTTTACACCTAGTGTAGTCCTGGTTTAGACCTAGTGTAGTCCTGGTTTAGACCTAGTGTAGTCCTGGTTTAGACCTAGTGTAGTCCTGGTTTAGACCTAGTGTCTTGGTTTAGACCTAGTGTAGTCCGGTTTAAACCAGTTTCAGTCCTGATTTAGTCCTGCTGAGTCATGATTAAGATTTAATTTAGCCCTGGTATAGGACTATATATATACTATATATAGACTTAGACTTGTATAGTCCTGATTTAAACTTATTTAGTCCTTTGCTTGTTAGTCCGGGGCAATAAAATGCTACTTGGTAAATTAAATATTTTGATTTGGTACATGGTGTGAAGTTAGATTGTTTAAGCCTCACATTGGACCCATTGCCTGTTGACTGTCTGGTGTCCAGTGCTGGCCACACACCCAGCTCGAGTGCTGCCCCGGTTTGAGACACAAGTGCTGTGGTGTGGTAATGAAAGCTGTTGGTACGGGCCCCGGGAGCACAAAGGCTGCCTCAGAGCCTCAGGCAGATGGCCAAGACTGGGCCGCTCCAGCAGTTCATCCTCCAACACAAGCTTTCAGTTTGGGAAGACGCTCGGTCACACTGGCACACAGGCTACACAAGTTATTATGCATATGTAGTAATTGTAAATTACTGCAATATTTGAGTAAATTTTACCATAGAAAAAGATGACATGGATTATAAAAAGCAATTGAAGACAGCTTTTTTATTTAGTCCTGGTGTGGTCTTGGTGTATTCTAGATTTTGTCTTAGTGTAGTCCTTAACACTAGTCCTAAATATGTTTTTTTTACAGTAATAGGTGGTGAACAACCAAAGATATTGAAATATTATTGTCTAAAATTTTTAACTAGCATTTGGGAACAACAGTCAAATCAAATCTATCAATCAATCAAAACTCACCAGGACACTTTTAGGTTTGGACTTTGATTTGAAGTGTCTTATTGGTCAGACGGTCACTGTGTCTACTTCACAAGACTTCATTGATTGCCACCAGGTCACAAGAGTGTGTATTTGCCAAAGCTACAATCAGTGATCCATTAGGAATGAGTCCAATAAACTCAGGGGAAAACTACATTTAGCAAAGTTGTTGTTTTTGTAATATCAGTAATAGCAATTTATACATCACTGCAAAATTATGCTAAAACCTTGTACAATTCAAATGTTTACTCGTAACATTCAATATAGTAAAACCTGTACAACCAAAATTAAATTTCTTGTCTGATACATTTTGTCACCCTAAATGCTTATGCTTTTTTAACTAAAGCGTTAACATTGACGTTGATCTGTAGAGAATGTAGTGAATATCGGTCCATCCCTGACTATAATGCACATACAGTAAGTAGCCTGACTAAAGTTTGACCATCTGAACTAGATGCTTAAATGTTTAATAAAACACACCAGAGGAAAGAGGGACAACATGACCTGGGCCCTAATACACAACATGACTTAAGTAATGAACTATCATTGCAGCAGTTTTGTGGGAAAACCCCCATAAATGAAGCATGTTGTGTCGTTAGTGTCACAATAATCTGCTTTCTGCGGGGTTTTTTGTTTTTGGTGAGATAATCCTTCATCAAATCACCATCAGGTCTTTGCCCAGTTTAAACAGTCTGTATTATTATGGCACACACAAAAAAGTGTGTGTGTGTGTCTGTTTGGCTGTTACAAAAGCTACATTTAGGGAATTTTGTGTAGGGATACTGGTAATAGGAGGCAGATAAGTTTGTATACGTCACATTTTGCTTCTTAAAAAGGACCCTAAAGGAAGCAAGCACAGGGCTTAAAATGGCACCCAGTTCAGTGGTATTATTGATGAGGAGTACTGGCCAAGATGAACTGGAGAAGCTTCTGTTGGATAAAAACGACCTGAACCACTCAAGGACAATGCCTTTAAAGCAAACATAATGCGCTACACGAGATAAAATTATGTCATGGTCAGCCTTAACAGAGCCTTAACAGAGCCTTAACAGAGCCTTAACAGAGCCTTAACAGAGCCTTAACAGTGCCTTAACAGTGCCTTAACAGTGCCTTAACAGAGCCCTAACAGAGCCTTAACAGAGCCCTAACAGTGCCCTAACAGAGCCCTAACAGTGCCCTAACAGTGCCTTAACAGAGCCTTAACAGTGCCTTAACAGTGCCTTAACAGAGCCCTAACAGAGCCCTAACAGAGCCCTAACAGTGCCCTAACAGTGCCCTAACAGAGCCTTAACAGTGCCTTAACAGAGCTTTAACAGAGCCTTAACAGAGCCCTAACAGAGCCTAACAGTGCCTTAACAGAGCCCTAACAGAGCCCTAACAGTGCCTTAACAGAGCCTTAACAGAGCCTTAACAGTGCCTTAACAGTGCCTTAACAGTGCCTTAACAGAGCCCTAATAGAGCCTTAACAGTGCCTTATCAGAGCCCTAACAGAGCCCTAACAGAGCCTTAACAGAACCTTAACAGAGCCTTAACAGTGCCTTAACAGAGCCTTAAGAGTGCCTTAAGAGTGCCTTAACAGAGCTCTAACAGAGCCCTAACAGAGCCCTAACAGAGCCTTTACAGAGCCTTAACAGAGCCTTAACAGAGCCTTAACAGAGCCTTAACAGAGCCTTAACAGTGCCTTAATAGTGCCTTAACAGAGCCTTAACAGAGCCTTAACAGTGCCTTAACAGTGCCTTAATAGTGCCTTAACAGAGCCTTTACAGAGCATTAACAGAGGAGTGGTCAGAATCGCGACTTCCGATTCCAGGTGGCACTGTCAACACCAGAAGACACAGTTTTCAGGAATATAATAATAACTCCAACTAATAATAACACTCTAGGGGTAAATGAATGAAATGCAGTACCTTGTCTGCGTATGAATGTGTATGTGCATTGATTTGCGTGTTTGGTTGTAGTCCCAGTGTCTATAGATGAGATATGACTGCTACCTCTCTGTCAGTATGGCCCAGGGCAGCTGTGGCTACAATGGAAGCTTACCCACTAGAGTTTGAGTGAGAAGTGAGTAAATATTCCATTCTAATTATTTTCAAAGCGATATGATGCATCTAGAAAAGCACTATTTACAGAGGTGGTGTCTACCCTTAATTTTAAAATATATATATATATATATATATATACACACAAAAGGTCGTTGAGCAGGTGAGGCATGACTCTGGGACTTCCCTAAATCACTATAGTACTATGCAGCAGAGGAGGAGCACATATGGGCACTGTGTTAAAAATGAATGCCCTGGTGAATGAATGAGACCGTGTGCTGCATCCATCTAAAGGCACGGTTGTTTCCATGGCGGCATCTCCTTGGCAGCGGCACGCTAATGATGAGAGCTCGCAGTCTGTGGCAATGGGTTCAGTCAGAGTTTACACAGCGGCTACAGCCCCGGGATCGAGAGAGGGGAGAGGGGCATCCCTTTGAATACGACAGGAGGAGGCAGAGTCAAGTATCAACTTATCCAAGAGTAGGATTTAAAAAAAGACTAAAGAAGAATCATTACAAAAACGCAACGCAATTTATTTTGTGTCACACCTCTCCCAACGACAATCACACCTCGCACAACAACAACAGCAGGTAACCTTTCCTGCCTGCATTTAAAATCAAGTAAAAGCGGATAAAGGGATGAGATTATGAAGTGACATGCTGCCAACCAGGAAAATAATTATTAAAAGATTCACATTACACACAAATAGCAAAAACTAAGATGCCAGAGCACTATTACAACAGCCATTGACCCATTAAACAATTTTAAAAAACTAAATCCCATGCCTGTCTTTCTTCAGATGTTCGTCCTCATCGTCTTAATATACAGCAACTTGAACTAGACAGACTTACAACAACACAACACAGTTCCCTTCTCCAGCAGCCAATTCAGCTGCCAGTGGAAGTTTTCCTTATTGGAGTGCCTCAGCCAATAAAAAGTGCTATTTCTTAGGTCTATATGAGGTTTTATTGATTCAAAGATGATTGTGGTTTTTCTTGAATCCAAGAAAGAGATTGCATACCTTCTTTCAAGTGTCTCTTTGAAGACATAAAAAGTAGATTTGCATTCAAGAAGAAGTGCTAATAGCAGTACTAAATGGACTACAAGAGGAAACTGCTGGAAAAACCTCAGATGATTTTCATTTCAGCCCCCGGGAGCCTCACCTTACCTCAATTTCAGATGTCAGCACTTCAGTCCAGAAATATGGCAGTATGTAACCATTAAATGACTTGAAACCTGCTGTACAAAGAGGCTCTGACTGTGGGGATAGTTCTCTTTTTTGCTGACTTATGCCCTATACCTTTAGCTGTTAGCTTTGTTCCATTTTTATCCAGCCCTGCTATTCATTTATACAATTTATGTGGGCAGTCTATCAACAACTTACACAAAAACCCTCTGTAGAGCACTACGTTGCATTGTCACTGAGGTTCAACAGTTACATATTGTAGTGTTACTATTTACATTGAGATTTACATGTAGTGTTGTCTGCTTCTCTAAACATGGGTCCAATACAATGAATGGTAACCCTTTACACACTATTAAGCATTAGTTAAGGATTAGTTAAGCATTAGTAACCACTTTATTAGACATTTACAAAGCATTACTTAAACATCATTGAGTTATGCTGCTTGAGTCCTAAGTTATAACCTCACGGAAATCAAAGCAAATTTGTAAACTTTTGTGCCAATTAAGTGGATACAAATGGCTAATTGATTAAATTATTGTTTATCTATTTATGAATGCGTCATTACTGCTAAATAGTGGTAAACCTTCACTGCCCTGGAGTCTCTCTTTGATTGTGCATTGAGAGAATACTGAACCAATTTATATCCGTATATATCTTTCTAGCATTACTATTTGAAAAGCTACTAAATGTGTCCATTACTGAATTTGTAAGGAGACAAAAGGCTAAAAACAGGCACACAAAAGCTCTAAATGCAGTTTTTGTTTGTTGTCGTTGACGATGGCAGTGGTACTGACCTAATAAAACTACATAAATAGCCCTTAGTTTAGTATCTGCTACTCCAACCTAGGGATGTCCTTATATATTCTAGAAGCTGTCCAAAGGTATCTAAAAGCACACAAAATACTTTCCTTTTAAGTAACTGTAGATTCAAACTGTTGGAGGGCGGACATGACAGCACAGATTTATGCAGTTCGATTTTTTCCTCAGAAGAAACTGTCATCTTTATTACACTTTTACACCATACCTGTTTTTATGAAGTCCTAAAACAACTATCTGCCCGACTACAGCTACACACTTGATGAAATGACCACAGGAATCCCAGCATGCACTCTGGTGAAGTGGGAGGAACATTGAAGACAAAGACCATCTCTGAACACACTCTACTTCATTGCGTACCAGGTCTACCTAATAAGGTGTCCAGCAGTGAGTGTGTTTTGGTGCTCTTGTGTTCAATCCTCTCTTTAATCCCTGGTTTAGGTTGATTTTAAGACTCCTGTCGTCCATCACTGTGTTGTAACATATTCCTGGATTAGATTGCCTCAGACATATTGGAGCACACATACAGCCCGACTGGCACTGCCTCTCTCTGCTCAGATTAATTTTGAATTAGTTCTTGAAGATACATCAGTTTTATTGAGCCAGACTTGCCGCTGTGCCCTTAGGAAGTCTGCACCATTGACCTTAATATAGTGAGAGCATTGTTTGTGCTGCTGACCGGTCATGTGTCCAGTTATGAAGGCCTGCACAATACATCACAAATGCCATAATATCAGAATATATATAGGGCTGTACAATATTTAAAAAATAAACATTTGATTTTCATTAACCATTTTGCGATTATCAATATTTTGCAGAAATAGTTCCTTTATTTGCTAGTTAAATTTGAGATTTATATTCAAAACTTAAACAAAGCCAAGGTTGGACTAAGTTAATGAAATATTTAAATCATCAAAAATTATTTTACCATAAATCTATGTCCGAATAAATACAATGGTTATATATATTTTGATTATAGAGATCCTGTATTTCAATATACTGTATTGTGCAACACTAATGCAATCCGTATTGTGAGAAAATAAATAAACTGATGTCGTAGTCCTGATCCAACGAAGATGCACACAAATAAAAATATCAAAAAGCCCAAGGATAATATGAAAGCATTAAATACATTCACAAACCATCAATCTTCTCACTCCCTTTCCCTAAACCTTAAAGCTACAGAGATATTAAAATGCCTCTTTTCAGTCTTATAAACCATTGTATTAAACCTGGCTCCTTGTATAATATTAGCATACGATATTCATATCTGTAATCCTCAAGGCTCCACTCTGTGCAAAGACAAAGCATTACACCCTTTTTGTTAATAAACTCTTTGACTGCGGATTGAAAAGGCTTTGAAGAGTGGCGGCAGCAGTTAATGACAGTGACCCTGGTCTGTGTTGGATGCTCCGGAGACAGACTCAGATGATTATAGTGGAGGGGGGTGGGGCTATTGTGGCATATGGCAAAGAAGAAATCAATATTAAGTGAGTAAAGCTGGATCAAATAGGTCTACTTGAAATGGCTATAAAATGCTAATAAATCCTGGCATTTGTAGTTGTAAAATGCAAGGTTGTTTGAATATAACTAATGGAAGAAGGACGAATGGAAATTTGAGGCAACCGAACAGAGCAGCGTACAGTCACAGAAGACCACACAAAGCCGTGTACAGATGTTCATTTTACAGATTGCCGAGTAATAGTAGGTTGTGAGGTAGCAGAGAGAAAACTCACTCCAGGGCTAAAAGTCAATTAATCAAAGTAACTATGTAATCAAAGTAGCTATGTATACAAACTAAGAACTTAAAAGGGCACAGAACGCTATTCGGGCACAATGATGTTGCAATGATAAAGACAGGGTAAGATTCAAACTGGAGTGGTGTAGTTCAGGGGTAAATGCTCTATATACAGAATTTACCTAAAAAAACTGCAGTTTTATGGTAGTAAAGAATGCACTATGATTTGTTCTTTATTGATCCTGTGTGTCAAGAGTTAATATTTTGTATCCAATCTCATAATGGTACATAATCTCACAGCAAAAACAAACAATTTATGTTAAACCCACCTACTTCTCGTTGATAGTTTCATATGAGAATTCAATTTGCCCAATAAACCCTCTAGCACATTGCAAAGTCTTCCAAAAGGCCAATATCATTAGGCTGAAATAGTGTAACACACATCTGTAACTTCCCAAATAGTGCCAATGCATCCAATAAGCCTTGATGTCTGACTTTATTAAGAACTGTAGCCCAGATAAACTGTAAAACTGTAGAAAGTTTTTTTACTCAATGAGGTGAATGCATCTCTAAACCAATTTCCTGCTGCCTCCTTTGTTTTCACACGTCGGCTGTGCATACCTTTATCACAGAGGAAAATCTCACCAAGTTATGACATTGTGGTTTATTACTATTCAGTGAAGAAGAGCGCTGAAACAGATGTGCATAGAGTCATAGTTAGAGTGTACCTTGTGCTTGTAATCAAAGTGTTTACATGCACCAGGGTAAAGCTGAGTCAAACAGTGCAGACTACAGTATGGTCCCATCTGACTGAGTCCTAACCTGTCGCCTCAGTTGTTCTCCTAATTGACCCAAAAACCATCCACCCATTTCCCCGTGAAGGACCTAGAAAACTGTAGAGGATGAAAAATTAAGCCTTTGGATACACCACTTTAGAGGGTAAGGGTAAGAGATGTAAAAATTGTCAGTAAATACTAAATATGGTATTGGTATGGTATAGCACCAATAGGGTTCACCATTAGCATATTAATGGTAGGGCCCAGCCCATCCTACAGGTGTTTACCACTCCCCCCAGTATCAGCCTATAATCTCAGCTCACCCACCTTTCGAACCAGAACTGAAGAAGTCTGCTGGATTGGCAGATGAAAGCTTTCCAACAATCAAAACCTTGTCCAGATGCACTTTTTCAACTTTCAGAATCACCTGATGAAGCATGATTTTACTATTAACTCAATAACTGCTGCTGTACTCTGGACCTGCCATGTTAGACACGTATTGATACAAACACCATTGGTAGGATGTGACTTGACTCTATAATAAATCAGAGTTCGTGGTGCCACTTTGACCAACAGTAGTGTTGTTGGGTAAGCATTTTTATTCAGGTCAATTGCTTTTTAGGGAACCTCCAGACCACAGCTTTGTTTTTTCTTTATATCTTATTCTTTTGTGCAGTAAGGGTATGCACTTGTGAAGCCATCTCAGTAGTTGAAAGTCATGAACTCTAGTTGTCCCAGGTCATAAGTTCTAAATGCATTTATTCTAACATCCAGGATCACTGTGCAGCCTGTAGTTTGAGTTTCCCCACACACAGGCCTCACATTTGGGTCAGGGTGAGACGGTGATGACTCCTGCACTTCCACGACTCCAACAGCAGACCCTCACACATCAAACGTACATCTTTTATTCTAAGCATCAAAGCACATTATTCCACCGTGATCAAAGCTGTGGCAGTGAGGTAGCTCTGAGCGTTTGCAGAAATTGATTTTTTTTTTTTTCCGCCTGTTCACCCACTCACCGGTATCAGGTCTTCTGCCTCTGCTAAGTCTCAGAGGGGGATATTAATTATCAAACATGATACAGGTTCCACTGGAGCGATAGCTGATTTTGCTCCCCCCCCTTGTATTTGAGTAAAAACTAGGTCTGTGCTGTCTTCCCCGACTGCAAGGTGTATATCGGTGAAACGGCCCCATACGTCTGCCACAACTGTCACCAATCAGACATTGTGTGATTTCTAAGGGTTTTTATATTGTTAAAGAGCAATTAAGAGGCCACGCCCCCAAACCATGACAAACATGGAGAGGGTCTGTTTGACTTTTTTGATTTGTCTGAATGTTTGTGAAGAATGTTTTTGCCAAATTTTGTAAAATTCCCTAAAACTACATTCTTCTTTCAGTCTATAGGGGGCGATATAGAGGTAACTGCCATCATATTAGTCAGATGTGTTCAGGGCTGGGGGGTAATTTGGTATTTCATGTTTGAGCCTAATCGGCTATGTGCA
>JAVQKC010182867.1:0-11954 GCA_036025475.1 Philypnodon macrostomus
CACCCCAAAACACATACATTTATTTAGCCATTTGGCTCTATTTCTCCTTGCAGCCTGGAGTGTACAAGCACTCTCACCACAACAGCCATCAAAGTGTATTAAGGCATACTACACTGGTAAATATAATTTTATGGGACTAGAAAATATTTGAGCCAATAAAACATTTATTTTTTACTTTCATTTATTATTTACTTATATTATATTAGGTTACTTTATTGCACATGAAATACATATAGCTGTTTGACATCTATTATCCTTCTTGTTGCACCATCCCAGACACCCCACCAAACCCGTATCAAAGAGCATAAAATATGAAATCGTTTTTGGGGGGAGGGCGTGTCGAGCTCTTCATCACCCAGACATCCTAACAAGCAGCTTTTAACCCTCCCCTCAATGAATATGTATGTCCCACCTCCCTATCACAGCCGACCCTGCCCTGCCCCACCCCCCTGCACCGCGCCACCAGCTATCCCAGACAAAGCACTTCAAACAGGGGCACAAATTATCGCGAGGCAGCCCTATCAACCTCCAGCAGACCCCCTCAAATCTTTGTATAAGTAATCCCAAGAGACCAGGCTTGAGAATAATGATCAGCTCTGAATGGGTGAATGAATGTTTGTTGTTCACCAGGTACATTATATTGAACTGACTTCAAATACTTGGAGCAGACAATAGACGGTTCGTGAACTGTAAAAGCCATTGTACTGACTGGAGTCAAGCTTATAAAGACATTGGCTTGCTGCCTATACAGTGTGTGTCCAATATGGTTAGTTTCCAATCATTTGTAATTATATTTGGCTATATAATACAGAAAATTATAAAATATTAAGGTTAGGACTTTTTTCTTATGGAAGTTATGTTAAAAGACATGAAGGTTGTAACCAAAATTGACAGAAATGTGCCAAATAAGTTATGTATAAAATTTGTTTACTTTAAATATTCAGATTTTTGGACCCTAAATATTATGTTAATTTAATAATATTAAAGGCTCATTTTAAAATACATAATTCAGAAAAACTAAATAAAAAAAACATAAAAAACAAAATGGCCCATTACAATTATATATATTATACAGTTATATGCAACAATAACAACATAATCTATTTCATTGGTAGTAAACATAGCTTATCCTACAATATAATCATTGTGTAATATTAAACCATTATTCCGTCAAATTTCAAAAGCCATTGTATTGAAAATATAGAGGCTGTCATTTTTAAATTGTATTTTTTTTTTTTTTTTTAATATTCCCTTTAAATATTTTTTTTTAAATATTTTATTTTATTTTATTTTATTTTTATAAAGGCCTTGGCTGTATGAATAGGTGCCCACACTTCTTTGTCAGATTTCTGCTCATATTCAAAGTGACTGGAGGAAGCTTGTTGAATGGGACAGTGTATGGAACCATGGTGAGTTTATCTTATGGTAGCTCATGTTGTTTTAGTTTGTACATTTTAGGTCAGCCCTCTGTCCCGTGCAGGGCCACTTATCTCATCTGTATATTCTGCTCCACTGTGCCAGCTGTCCAAACACTGTGGGTCACTATGGAGAGTTCCAGATGAGGCTCCACTGTCTGTCTATCATATTCATAACAAACATTGTAAAAGGAATCCTCAGTGAACAAAACAATCTATATGCTTTAGAATGAAGATCCCATTGGCTGGTCTCAAAACCACTTCTCAATATGCTGTCATTTAATCCTTCACAAGAGTCAATTTAGATTTATCCTAACACATGTCTCTGAATGGTGGGAGAAAGCTGGAGGGGACCTACAATAACACAAGGAACTAGCACACTCCACTCAAAAAAGTTGCGTCTCAGCCCGTTCAAGGATTTATCCCACAAACTACTTGCTGAGGGTTTAGCTCAGTTGGTAGAGCGTGTAGCCCATGTTCAGAGCTTGAAAGACTCCACCCTTGTCTCCTTGGTTTCCTGTCACCATACTGTCCTGTCAATAAAGCTCAAAATGGCCAAAAAACACCTCCTTGCTGAGAGGCAGGAGGGCAAACTACTCAACACTAAAGTTAGCAAATAAGATACCAAAGATAATTGGTAGTTATGTTTAAGATATATAAAATGTATCTCAGTGTTTCTTCTCGGACCAAGTTTGAGAGTAGGAGTTTCCCAGTGTGAAGCTAGAACACACATGTGAACATCATTATCCAATTCAGAAGGTACCAGGGTTTTCAAAGACTAAATGAATCAACTCCTGCTCACACAGCTCTGCAGCACGTGGAGGTGAAGGTGAAAAAGTGTCTGTGCTCGACTCCACGTGGCTCTAATAAATGACAAACTCCTCCAAGGGTATATTCTTGGCTTTAAAAATAGGCCGGCCGCTGCACGCAGACAAAACGCTAGCACTGCAAACCTCAGATTGTAATTCATCTTTCTCAGCACACACTATAATTCAGTATTTAGTCAGCTGAGCACAGCCCACCTGGTCGCACAGGTGTTGCATAATACAATACTTGAAGGTTAGATGAAAAATGTCTAATGTTGTGTATGATTTGAGGTAGCTCTTTTTCAACAGTATGTTCTATTAATCTGTCTTGTGTAATGTTCAATGAGGTTTTTTAAGCTGATGTTATTAATATCAAATACGACATACAGTAAGATAAATGTAATGTACTGTTAATCATTTTTATCGACACCCAAAGGCAAATGAACTATACAATGCAAGCAGAAACTGAGCTGTTTTTGTATTAATAATTTGTATTATGTATTGGTCCTTCAACCCAACACTGCAGCCGACAATATTTACTTTGTGTTGTTATATGCATCTTCAATGGGCATATTGTATGATTTGACAATATCCACTCCCCTGATTGAAGGTGGGAGTATGGCAACAATCAAATAATGATTTTCTACATAGACAGTAATGTAAAAACAAGTACCTTTTCACTGAACACCCCAGACTTCTAGTTCTGTAGCTATAAAGTATTTTCATATCACGTATAATATTTTAAAGTAAAATGCTCAAATTGAGTGAAACATTTTTATGGTATTCAAATGTTCTTAAATACAGTATAAGTCTCTATATTTTCAAGTCTTTCAGCATCTTGCTCATATAATACATTACAAATATGAGCTAAGACATAATATGTTTACTTTTCACTCTTACAAGTCATCTCATAAGTTATGTGTGCCCTTACACACTTCTCATGGCACAGATGTCCATGTTGTCAAAAATACCCGCCTACATGTGAACAAGGCATCAGTGTATTTTAAAAACCTCCTGCTTCTGACCACATCCCACAGTGAGCTGCTGAGGTACGAGCGGATTAACTTTCAGAGGAACATGTGGCGACCAGAGGTTACGGGTGCCCTGCCAGCGCCCGGGACACGCCACCAAAAAACCTTACAGCTGCTCCCTGTGGCCTGGCAGCTCCACATGAAGAGAGGACTTCTGAGCCGCCTCCAGTGTGCTGTCAGAGCTATAAACAAGCCTACACGATCTGTCACAGAGAGCAGTAAACGGCAGATATTCAGACTAAACTAACTAAACTAAATCATATGCCCACTCACTGTACCAGAGCCATCTTCAAAGTCTGGGGCATTCGAGGGCTC
Source organism: Philypnodon macrostomus (assembly GCA_036025475.1). NCBI lineage: Eukaryota > Metazoa > Chordata > Actinopteri > Gobiiformes > Eleotridae > Philypnodon > Philypnodon macrostomus. Next base: position 3,568 of record JAVQKC010182867.1, read on the forward strand.
AGAGTTTGTACTTCGCACAAGTCAATACTAATTTGCAGCTGACGTAAGGCATTTAAACATATTATACATTCTTTGTTAGCAATATGTATAACTGCTTTGCAATTAAAATTAAATATTGGACAATACAAAAAACTGTCATAAAAAGCCACTTACTGAGCTAAAGTATAAGCAAAAGACTTATTTTTAATTGGTTGAAAAGACATATTGGACGTTAATGAAATCTGTTACTGTCATCCATACCTGATTACTTGCTCATAGGCTTGTCAATAAACTCTCCTTCTTTGCAGAAATAATTACAGGTTGACTTATGCACTCAGAATATGAAATGTACCATTGGCAATGTCTTACTATAATTAATATTTTTTGTATTTGCATTTAGTTAAAGGTTTGTGGAAAACGGCCTCCATTCATTACCATAATAAACTGTTCAGTATACTAAAGGGAACTCATGCGGCTATTTTTCCCAAAATTGTTTGAATATTCATAATACAATTTAGCATTGACTACCTTCATTAGATTTTGAAAAATGTGTTACTCAGGGGCATAAATATTTCACTAGTGCAGAAAATTATTAATATTCAGATTTAGACTGATTTCAAAAGGAAGTGAGCGAAACCAGGACTAAAACAGTGATTAACCTAGGATAAAGACATTAACCAACCTCACAACTACACACAACTTAATCAAGTCTAAAAACTTAATAACTAATGGTCACTAATAGAAATGGTATAGGTAAATTGCTGTTTGGCAAATTTAACTTTTGTCAATGTACTTTACACCACAAAAAAATCCATGGTAATCATCCCATACATATCCGATATATGGACATAGTTCAAAAGACTAGACCTGATTGACTGACTGTATGTTTTCAGATCAGTTGTTGACTTGCAACCCATATGCTACTGGATATTCTAGCATATTGTCTAAACAGCCCGTATGAAGCTGACTCACTTATAATAACACTTAGCTGAATGCCATGGTAAATTACAGGCTAACGTTAATAGTGTCCCTGGACCGTGGCCTCATTTTACTCTGGTATACTCCACAAACAGCTGCCTGACCTCAGCGAATAGGTGGGAACAATCATCTTCTATGTGCTTCCCTCTATCTATAACAGGACCAGGGGCATAGCATCGGGTAGTGTAGCCAGTGCAACAGAACTGGGGCCATGGAGTAAAGGGGCCCATTGGGTTGTCCAATAATAAACCAGATTTCAGCAAAGATTTAACTGGAACCGGAAGTTCTAACCCACATCTAAATGTGGTCTAAACCAGGACTAAAACAGAACTTAACTAGCTCTAAACCAGGACAAAATCAAACTTGATCTAGGTCCCCTAGTCTCTACTAAATAGGACACTATATGAAAGAGGCCACAAACCGCGGCGCTCACAACAATGCCCTGTACCTTTTAGATGGTCGCTATGGCAACAGCTGCAGACAGAGGGACGAGCGAGAAACAGGGGACAGGCATAGGGGGAGAGATAGTAAGCACAGGTCCATAGCTTTGCTGCGCAGTGTGGATGGCTATTGAGGGAAGCACCCCTAGCCCGGTGTTGCTCCGGTTTGTGCCCATTGGAAAACATTGGTTTAAAGCGTTAAAAATATAGATGGCATTGAATGTAGTGTACTGTGAAATGAACCAGATGCTTTGTCCGGACATTCATTACCATAAAGCTTGACGCTGCCAAATTGAGGATCAGCTGGTGGAGCACAAGGAAAAGGGTGTAGCAAGTGTCAGACCCGGCACGAGACAACTCACAAATTGACAGTTGTCCATATGTCATTCCCGCATACATGAAAACATATTGGCAATGTTGTATAAGGTGGTCACTACAGGTAAAATGAATAGATGAAAAGGAAGCTATATCAAAACATGAAGAACAATTACTGAACTATACCTTTTTCCTTGACCATGACCATTTGAATCGAAGGGGAAGCCACCAGAAATCAGTCCAGTAATCAGTCACCTCAAACACTTCCTTGTTTTAGTGAAGCCAGAGGAGAGATAGACAGCTTGTGTGGGGCTCCTTTCCCGACTGACTGTTTTCCTCCCATCCCTGTGTGCTCTCTCTCTCTCTCTCTCTCTCTCTCTCTCCTCCCTCTCTCTCCTCCCTCGCCCCGCTTGCCCCTGTCCTCTATCTCTCCTCCCTCTCCCCGCTTGCTCGCCCCACTGTTCTGTCAGTCCGCCTCCTCAATGCAGCAACCAGGTGCCTACAGCTGACTAACGCCGACTGCAAACACTAACCCTAAATGCCCCCCCTCCCAAAAAACAGTTTGGATTGAGGCTTGGTGGTAAAGTGTGACTCATCCTGCGCTGGGAAATGTTGGGTATAGTGTCCCTATGAAGCAATGGAAGAGATAGTAAATATAGAAAAAAAGAAACATCAGTAAACATAAGATTCAATAACTCAATACTGTATTACTAAACACTAACAAATTCACTGTAAAAATTAAACTATATATAATGTAAGTTTTTATTATATTAAAATTAGGAAGTTCCCTGTGCTTAATAAATAAGTCCACTGTGACTTTCTACAGTCACACACTCAACAGATGCCCAGAGGCAGACTGACAGAGTTGTGGCAGCTATACCTTACCATCAGACACACCACCACAATCCCACTCAAGCGTCGCGTGAAGATGATAGGGCAGCGAGGCCTGTGGTCAAAGGTCACAGTGCTCTGTATTATTAACTTTAGTGGATCCTCTCAAATCCAATTAGACAGAACACGGGAGTATGTTCCCACCTCAGCCCGCTCCACACAAGCTCTTATATCATGCCTCAAGAGTCGCACAAAAAATAGATCCAAGACACAACTATTATTATGATTTTGAGATCCAAAAGAAGCTGATTAGACATGGCGTCAATAGTATTTGCTCCAGTGATCAACACCAGGCACCAGTCTCGTGTGATAACGTTAACCGCTAAAGTTCAACCTGTAGAACTCTGAAAAACCACAAGTGGTTTTGTAATGGGGGGTTTTCACAATAAGAGAATCAGATGAGCTTTGAAACAATTGTTAAATTAAATTGTTAAACAGACACACACAGATAAAGCACAGATAAAGGATGTAATGGCACTCTACTCCATCTAGTGGCACTGGCACTGGCTTCTTGTTTTAAGTATACATAGCTATTAGCTTCTACAGTTATTCTCTTAAAATCCTAATTAAGTTAATATTGTCTTCATGACCATAGTTTTCAAACACAAAGGATAGAATATTTGAAAGAAAATTGTGTGTGCCTATGCATAATGCATGCAGTTTAGAATATGAGATTTGGGACATCATTGAGTCATGTCACAGCAGCTATCATGAATCACACGGTCAGTGGTGTGTTTGTCCCGGAACAGGGCTGAGGCTGTGAAGGGAGGATTAGTTCAGTATGTGCTGATGCAGGAAAGTCATTATGCATTCACAATGCATTCATCCACTGCAGTGTCGACAGTGCCACCTGCTGGATATCTGACAACATGCATCAATTTGAAGAGGGGCGTTTTCTTCGCATCAGGGTAACAGAGACAGAGAGAAGGTCAGGACCTAAATGTGAATCATGGGGATATAGTCAGAATATGATGTCCATGTTTAGCTGATTTGAAGCCCAAATGTTATATAAATAAAGGATTTTTTAAATACATATAAAATAATGCATAGAAAAATATTTTTCACAAAAAAACGATCAGACATAAAATTGGGAGCCATATTGGTAATGTGCTATATTTTGCCCACCAACAGCCATAGCTAAAACTACCTTAAAGGACACTGCTTAACATAACAAAGACATAATTTCTATATAAACACACTATAATAGACTCATTGGCCACTGTAGTAGTCTTTGTACTATACTTGCTGGACATTTATGGTCTGTGGAGGCTGCCAAGAGCAATTCGTGAACAGCAAAGCCTATTCTCCGTGGTCCAAGGGTTCCTACTGTATTTGGCTCACCTGTGGTTATCCATGTGTGGGCTGGCCATTAATAACCTGGCAGGGGGACTACATGTTGCACAACTCCCAATGTAAAGGGAAAGTAAAAGCTTTGTTACATAGTGTAAAGACTTGGGCATTGCTTTAAGAGTTTATTTACTGTACTCTTTGACATGTTGGGCTGAGGTTACGACTCAGTAATCTAATAGGTCACATTTATAGTAAACAACAGGTGTTTGTGTGGGATTCAAATTAGGATTGGGCAGGATACTTAACACACACACGCACGCACACACACACACACACACACACACGCACGCACACACGCGCACGCACACACACACACACACACGCACACACACACACACGCACACACACACACACACACACACACACGCACGCACACATGCACGCACGCACACACACATATTTGAAGAGCCTAGTGGGGGAAAAGCCAGATTTGAGTCAATCAATGCTGCCATTTACAATTTAATGGAGTTGCAAAACTAGTATGTGAAGATGTCAAGATTTACTTTCAGCATATCTATGTGCATGCATAATCCTCAGATATTAACATTTCATCTCAAACATTGATTGAAATGTATTAAACTACTGGCCAATAGATTCCTTTCCACATCAATTTTGAGCGGCAGGCCCCGCTGACTGTATATGTAGAACATATACTGTAGGCCTATTTGTCCAAAACCCATCACAACAGAAATTCATATTCCTATTATTTTTTTCCCAACCTGTTTCCGTTAGAGATCAGAGGTTGCTGAAGTTCATCCAAGCATCTATGGGCAGCTATGTTAATGATGATTGAACCACTTATGGTAAACAAAAATATGGCATAATATATTTAGTTGTTTTTGGATAGTGAAGTCACAGGGAACCACCATCAACATATGGAGGACAGACAGACTCCACTCAGAGACATTGTTGAGTGCCAGGAAGCACACTCTTATAAACCTCCCTAAAATAGTCTATGATCGGTGGATGGTCTTTCAAATGGAGCCAAGTCAATGCCACTTGCATGCAGAAGTGCACAATTCTAATTAAGAAACAATCATTAGCTTACTTATCGACAAGGTTCAAATACTGCTGATGTAGCACTGTTGAAGCCATTATCCAGTCACTTCCTGTCACTGATTGATTTTCTAAAACCATGAGACGGCTCCAGACCTTGACTCTTTTGGTGGTTGACCCCATGTCACTTCAGCCATAAACCCAATTGAACCAAGGCCATTAGTCAAACCCTATAGCATTGACTTAGGGCCTGAAAAAATCATTCAAATATAAAAAGATGCTTACGTCTGTGGTATTTACAAACTCATCATGAAGATGATGATTACTGCTGTATCTGGCATGAGTTCAGCGAACACATAATGTTTTGAAATCTCAATTTGTCCTCCCGCCCATGTTGTAATCCCAGTGTAAGCCATCATGTCTACTCCTCGTGTATTGTAGTTTGGCAAAAAGTACCAGATCTCCTATTACTTTATATAACTATGAAAAGATCAGTTATTAGTTTTTCCGATAAGTATTTGCAGCGTCACTACAGATTGCATAACAGGAAGTTGAATGTGGACGGACTCTGGTGTCATCCAATTAAATTGAAGCAATCGCTAAGCAACATCTAATTAATTCACTTTGAGACACCTGCTGCTGAAGGGAACGCAAAGAGACAGTATGAACAGCATCCTGTAAAACTGTTACTGCCCAACTACAAGGGAGCACTGTAAAAAGATGGCTGTATACAAGAAATTAAGAATCTGCATACAAATACAGCATTCATAAAAAAATTACTTTATTCATGCAGGCATAAGTCTGACCACCACCAAGGCACTAGCCCTATCAGTAAAGGTAAAGTGCCACAACCTGACCTCAAACCCCTTCTAGTTCAGGGGTAAATTCTCCATTGAGCCACAAAGTCATGATCACAACTGTAAAAATTATATTATCAAGTGAATGAATTGCTATTTTACTGACCCCTTGTGGCTGAAGTTGGTATTTTATGCCTATCTTGCAATAATACAGAATAGTTTCAATAATTATATCGGCGAAACAACGATATTATGGAATCACATTAGTCAGTGTCCTCATCCGCAGATCCTACATGTGAACGCAATACTACAAAACAAATTGCCAGATCATGTTCAAGTTTTATCATGAAGATGCTGAACTGGATTGACTTCTACGATTAACGACAAATAATTCATTAATTAATGCCCTGCAGCACTTTAATTGATCCATTAACCCTGCTGAACATAAACAAAATTGCATGAATTTTGGCATAGTGACCCGGGCTAGTGTATATTTAATGTACATAGACAAACAGAGGTCAAATAAAGAATGCCTCAATGGCACCCCCATGTTTATGACCCCTATGGGACTCTGCACACATTTACTTTGGCAGAGCGCAATGAAACTTGGTACAGTGATTCTCCAGTGTACCCAACATAAAATATTATTATGGCCCCACCCTACAACAAACAGGAAGTTGGCCATTTTGGATTGAAAATGAGAAGTCAGGCCTAGACTCAAACCTGAAACACCTAATTAACCCCTGGTCCTGAACACATCTGACCAATATGATGGCAGATTTAGGGAAATTAACAAAATTTGGCAAAAAACATCCTTCACAAACATCCAGGCAAATAAAAAAAGACCCTTCCCATATTTGTCATGGTTTGGGGGGGGGCTCTTAATTGCTCATTAACAATATAAAAACACTTAGAAATCACACAATGTCTGATTAAGTTGCCAGTTGGTGCCATAGCAGTTGTGGCAGACATATGTGGCCGTTTTGCCGAAATATACACCTTGCTGTCGGGGACGACAATGTTCTGGATCCATGGTAAAGATATATTGTCCAGACATGAACAACAACCAGTGATCTCTCCAAAGCACAAAGTCCTTATATTTCTTACATCTAATATTTAATTCAAATCAATGATCCACACCAACGAAATATTACGTTGTCTTGTGAAAAGTCAAATAAACCAACCAATACAAGCCAAAAGTTTAGGTTATAACAGTGTTTTAAATTTGTCGACAAATATTACCCAAAATATTCAACAAAAAATTGTTTGATGGCAATACCTGAGCCCACATCATGCAGCCGTTCGCTCAGGTAGTAGTCGTTGGGGTTGAGGTAGGGCATCTGCTCCAGGTACTGTTTGGGAATAAGGTAGAGCACTTCGGCCACATGCCCATCCTCTATGACAGACATTCGCTTCACCGAGCTCTTCCTCTTCACCCTCACCCGGTCTACACTGTGGCTTCTGCTGGAGCTGCACAGTTTACCCAGGCTGTTGAGGTTGGGCATATTGGGCATATTTTCCTCGTCCTCTTCTACCGACCCACACAGAAAACCCAAGCACCAAAGGTAGAGCCTAGCCAGGGCCCACAGACAAAAACTAGCCAGACATGAATAAATTAAGACTTAAATTGAGGCACAAAATTGAAAGGTTTGATGAGTAAAATCCCAGTAGCAATGCATGACGTCTTGGCCAGTGATGAGTCCTCCAGTTGTCACTTCAAATTTGGACCAATGGCGAGGGGGGTGCAGTCTGACCCCAGTGGGACACCAAACGACAGAGCGGAGTGAGAACCAGGGGAAAGGAGCTTACAGTGAGAGTGTCTTCAGCTCGAGTAGAGCCTTAAGAGGCTTATGGGGCTGACGTGGATCCCACGATTATCTTCTGGGAGGGGTTAGCAGGTTGGACAGGGGCACACTGTGGGAACCTGTTGGGGCTTTTTGTGTTTTGCCATTTGTACCTACTTTTTGAGGTCCAGTTTACAAATGAGGTTGGCAGAATTTGAAGAGTCATAGTCCTCTTAGCTTTTCTGTGATTAACTTGGCAGGCGAAGAATTTAATTCCTGTTATGGCAGCTCCCAGAATTTTTCTGTGATGGATTTGGTGTTAAATATTTGAAGCTTCTGCATATCAGTTTCACCATTAGTATCACTGTACTGTTTCTTTAGTATAATAGAAGACCATTCTAAAAGACTAGATAAAGTAGAGGGAAGATGTTAATAAATGTGAGACTGTACATTAAAAAAGTATAAGTGAATGGTAGTCTATGAGTGAATGAAGGTTTACCAACTAATAACAAATAATTATGTAGCCTATAGTTATAAGTAATGCATAGCTCTCTGACAAAGGTGTCCAGAGAGCTCCATAAAGAGACTTTCACATTGACCAGATTCACCCAAAGTACTATTGATACATATGGGCAACATAAGAGTGGTCTACAGGAACTTTGAGGGCATTTTGACTCAGCCAGACTTCTCCAAGGGCAGTAGAGTTAAGACCTCCCAATAACAACAAACATACATTTAATCACCCGTCCGAGTGTATACTGTCGTTGTGTCCCTGGGCAAGACACTTAACCCACATTGCCTATGAATGAATGTGGTTGTGTGATTGGTGTTTGGTGGTGGTCGGAGGGGCCATAGGC
>JAVQKC010182876.1:0-16476 GCA_036025475.1 Philypnodon macrostomus
TAATTACTTAATTAATATTCATCGAAGAAGTACCCAAATCGATACAGTTCGGCGTCTTTATGGTATGTACCTGTGTGCAAATGTTGAAACTGATCCGGCAATTCCTTTTTGAGTTATCGTGTTCACAGCTAGGATCTGCGGACGCGGACGCGGACGAACACCGACGTGATTCCATAATATCGGCGACACGCTGTTTTCGCCGATATAAATATCCAGGACTTAATTCAGAAAGTTGAAAAAGGGCATCTGGACAAGGTTTTGATTGTTGAAAAGCTTTCATCTGCCAATCCAGCAGACTTCTTCTGTTCTGGTTAGAAAGGTGGGTGAGCTGAGATTTAGATGCCCCTTTTTCAGAATGACCTCTACCTGGATGAATGACAACCTTCACCGTCATCCAGGACTTAACATGCACTTACCTTTGTCTTTCCAAAGTGACGAATATCCTTCAGATGTCAATATAGCCTAATTGCTAAATATGATAAGACGCTGCAACACTGGTCGTTTTAGCAACACTACTGGAAATATTCAGAAAACACATCTATTTAGACGCAGAAAATTATTCAACATTGTACAATAAATTCCGGTTTATTATTACTTATGCTACAAAAACAATTGGACTACGAGGCCAGTGGTAACAAGTGTGCTACTAATCAAATGGAAATCTACCTGTTATTTGTTAGGTTGGCTACTGGTACTGGCTGGTGTTAAATGCTTTTTTGTTAATAATACTTGATCAGGTATTTGTTTGTTTTTTCATATTTTTTTTGCTAACTATCCAAACTATCCTGCTGTGCAAATGCAAGTGTTACGGTAAAAGTGGGCGGGCTTCAGAGTTAACCCGGAAGTTAGCGGTGCCGCGTTGTGTTTATACATGCCTGTACTCTCACGTGGGGAGATTTTTCTAGTTTTATAATGTCTTCAAAGAAAAATAAAAGTAAATCTAAAAGAGGCAGTGAATGTGACAGTTCTCTGGCGCTGAAAGAAGAGGGTTCACAGGACTCTTCTTGTCACAGCTCTAAAAACAGCAACTCTTTCACTGTTATCGACTTCATTGAGAAAGGTAAGGTTTCAGCTCGGTTTCAGCTAACATTTGGATTATGTTCAGTTGCAAATAAAGGACTGTTTAATAAATATTTGTACGTCTCACAAGAATATGAAGGCCCCTTTGCTTACCATAATGATGCTGCATATCCACCATGAGAGGTGTTGAGTAGGCTGGGCTGTTCAGAAGGTCCCAAGAGATTTTTCACCTAACGCTGTTATTCTCAAACATTTCATCAAGTACCACCTCAAAACTATTTTGTGTTTCAAGTACCATTTCGCTGGACTCAAATAAGACAGATTCGGAACTAACACAGGAGAATACACGAGCTATACCAGGTCTAAACCAGAACTAAACTGTGTCTAAGTAAAGTCTTAACCAGGTCTTAACCAGCACCAAAAAAACTCTAAACTAGATCCAAATTAAACCCCAACATAAACCTGAATTGTAAAGAACTCCTAAGTACCACCAGAAAGTACCACCTGTAGGTTTGATAGCGTTTGACCAAAACTACTAAGGTCATATAAAAAGAGTAAATGAATGTTTATCAAGTCCTATAATGTCACAATTGTGTTCTATTTGTTGTGTGTTACTTTGTTAATTTCCCTCACAGCTGATGACAGAACTCCTAAAAGCTGCAGATCATGGTTAGCCCAGATGGGTCTAAATTCTATGAAGTCGGCCAATGCCTGCATCGGCAGACCAGTGCTATTGACAAGTGTGGCTGGACAAGAGGTACAGCCTTTACTTTTAATGAGTCCGCATGTTCTCGTCCATGTGGGCTCTCTCCACCTGCACGTGTTAGGAGAATTGGTTACTTTCAGATCTTGACAATAACATTAGCCAACCTGCCAAATAAGGGTATATTTTAAATCTGGCTGGTAAAAGACTTACTAGCACTAGCCTCTTTGACGAGTCTTATTTCATACAGACAACTTACCATTTATTTAGATTCTCTAGTAATTTTATCTTAAGGAAATAGTCTCTAAATAAACATGATTTTCCGAAAAGCTGTTTGTCCAGTGGTCATTGTTAAAAATAGAATACTTGACACATTGGGTAGTTAATATGACACAGCGGGCAGTTAATATGAAACAGTGGGCAGTTAACAGATTAGTAAACATTAAGCCTGGGTGACTCCAAATGCCCCTAGTGAAAGAATCTAAGAGTGAATGGTGTGTCAGCCCTGTGGATAACTATATATGTACATGTTTGGTCTGAATCCTTGTATGTAATATTTTGTCAGGTGTGTTTGGGGTGGCCAGTGGCTGCGTTTCCTGGTGGAAAAGTTGGACTTCAGAAATGTGCCCAGAGTAACCTGAGAGTGAGGCAGGGAGGTGAGGTGATGGTGCAGCCGATCACAGGACCAGTTCTTCAGGCTACAGAGGTGGTTCTCTCCAACAGGTATTCATCGAGTTATAAGACTAAATCATAGACATTTTAGTGTGACTCTAAATTTAAGGATTTACCTCATTTGTTATTTTCAATAGCTTTTTTTCCTAGTTAAATAATGCAAGTAACATTTGGATTACGGTCTCAGAAATAGGGCCGTCTGATCTGTTGCTGATGTTCCAGGACCATCATTCTAGTTGTTGGTCCACCGCCATCTTTTCAATGAAGCTTCACCCTTACCTAGCACCATAACCATAGCCCTGTTCCTAACATTAAACAGTTGAGATATATATTTAGTTGTAACTTGAGAAAAATGTAAAATGCTTAAAATTCACTAACTGACCCTATTCTATGACATAAAGTAGACACTGACACAGGTCTGATCTGATGTTGCTGCAGTGGCCAGGAGAGGGACTAAAGTAAAATAAATGAATGAGGGATTACCTACTTTTCATGATAGAAGAAAAAATCTTCTAAAAAATGTGTGAGTGTGAAAACTTATGGACTAAACCTTTAACAGTTAATTATTAATCACTCAATGACTTTAGCTAGAGGAGACATTTGTGCTGGGACACTTTGTGGGATATATCAGAACGCATTCAATTAAAAGTCCTCTCAAAGTACTTGAAGTTACCAGTGAGGAGGAAGCTTTTTAGTTAAAGACTGCCATCTGCTGACAAAAGATTGTAACTGCTTTTATGTGTCTATTATGTGACTGGTGTGGTTCTGAACCTCTGTCCAACAACACATTGCAGGTCGAAGGATGACAAACTTGACACAGATGAGTTCAAGAACTTCTTCTTAAGGTCTCTGGGTAAGTTTTAACACAAAGTGTTTTAATCTTTAAACGTGTGATCGACACTTCTTTTACAGAAATGGTTGCAATGACGCAACATTCTGCCAACTTTACAAAACAAACAAAGTATTATTATTAATTAATAAATTTTTTTACTTGCCCCCTTTCGGTTCCAACTTTTTTTCCTGCCTGTCCTTAGAAGATTCGTTATGTGATTTGATATAGGCCTTTGGCTTCTGAAGAAAAAAAATCTGATGCTTTAAGCTCTTTTTTTTTTTTTATTGTAAATCTCACTTTGCCCAAAATGTCACTCTCAGTCTCAGCTCTCTTTATAAAAAAAAGAATAAAAATACAGTGTATGTATATATTTGAAACATAAATGAGAATAGATGTTTTGGTCAAACAACAACATTTTGATTTGGTGAAAAATTTTGATGGCAAAACAAATTGCATATTTTTGAGCCTAATCTGTTGACACTTTTACATTTAGCTTGCACCAAATACTCATTCTTGCACTCACTCTCTCTTCTCATGACACAGATGGAAACATTATTCTTCCTGGAAATACCCTCTCCTTGAGTTACTTTGGTCGATCTTGTAACCTTCGAGTGGAGACTATCCGAGGAGAAGACGGGGCAACACTCCAGAGACCTAGTCCTCTACTCGGACAAGATTCTGAATTGGATCAATCCTCTTTAGACCCCCCAGCATTGGACTCCACCTCCGCTGACTTATCTCTTCAATTAAGTTTACTAACAGTAGAAGACAGTGGTGAAACCTGCCCCACAGCCAGCACCCCACGCCGAACAGCACCCCTCCCTTCCCTATCCTCACCCCATGCTCCCGCCACACCGTCCTACAACTCCCAGAATGCACCTGCAGAATCCCAGGAGAGCTCTGTGAACTTAGAACAAGCAGAAACTGTGCCTGTCACTCCCCCTGGTGGTGTTTTAAGTACTGACACTTTCTACTGCATTTCTTGCGCCACTAAAGTTAGTTTTAAAGACAGAACAGCACAGACTGATGAACAGACACAATGCAAAAATACAAAAGTCACCTACAGTATGATTGGCGGGCTCAGCAGCCAATTAGATGCCATCAGAGAGACCATTGAACTTCCACTGAAAAACCCAGAGCTGTTCTCAGATTATGGTAGGTGAATATTTTACCCATGAATATTTGACCTGTGAATGCAGTGTTCATATTTTATGTGTGTTGATTATTTAGTCTTTTATGTGATATTAATATTTTTTTCATTTAATTTCTATATACAGATACTAATCAATAATGAATGCATATACTGTGCGTATATATTATTGTACAGTTTTCAGTTTGATATTGCCCAGCTCCAACAAAAACTAGGACAGTGGGACAGCGTGGGGGGGTTATTACCTAATTAATGACTAAATGTTTGTGCTGGTATGAGTCAAAATTTGGGACACAACCTCAATTTGTGAGACTCTGGATTTGAGTCAGACATCTGGTCATTTTGTCAAGTTAACCACTGTTTTGATGATATCTTCCTATGTGATTGTAGGTATCCCACCCCCACGAGGCGTACTCCTGTATGGCCCCCCAGGAACAGGGAAGACGATGATTGGACGAGCCATAGCCAATGAAGTAGGAGCTCATATGATAGTGATAAATGGTCCAGAGATTATAAGCAAGTAAGTGATCACAAAATGTATAAAAGTGAGATGCTTTGTCTTCACTGTCATTAATCTAATAATAATAAAGTCTGCTATTACTTGCATTATTAATTTAAAAAGTTGGACGTTACCCCAATACGATGCATGCTGTTTTTATTCATCCTCATTAGTCTATAAAGAAAAACTGAGCATATAGTGGGTCTAATCTAAATACTGTATAACATGATTCTTTGTTTATAGATTCTATGGTGAAACTGAAGAAAGACTGAGACAGATTTTTAATGAAGCATCTCAGAGGTATGCTTTTGAGTTACTTACATGGATGTCATGATAGTCATAATATTTATTAGCTTTTTCTTGTATTATGCTGTGCAGTAAGTTATTTATCAGGAGGTGCAGGGCCTACTAACTGGAGAGTTGAGGAGAACTTCTATTTATTTTGACAGACACCCTGCTATAATCTTTATTGATGAACTGGACGCGCTCTGTCCAAAAAGAGAAGGAGCGCAGAATGAAGTGGAGAAACGAGTAGTGGCTTCTCTTCTCACTCTGATGGACGGTATTGGCTCGGTAGGTACCAAAGTGATTCATCCACTTTTCACATGTTAAAAAGTACAAATGTTATCCCTGCACTTGATTGAATAAATAAAGAACCAGGGCTACACAATACATTGCAAAATGATAGTAATTGCTATATCAGCAAATGCAATAAAAAAATAATAGTTTTTTCCTATTAGAACTTTTGAATGAAAATCTACAAGTCAGTCTTTTTCCTGCATTTCTGAAATAAGTACTATGGTACTTTGGCGTAGTTTCCGTCTTTGTTTAGTCTTAACCTTTGACTTTGAAGCATTTAAGGTAGAACAATTTCTGCTTAATTGCAAAAAATATTGAAATTGCAATGTTCATCATGTTATGAATATTGATATTTTTGTTCTTATACCATGTAGCCCTTGTCCCTGTTATGATCAATTATTTTAAATGCCTTGTTGATGCCAAAGGACTGACGTAATGATTCTTCAAATATATTTTTACTCAAGTAGAAAATTAAAAGTATGCCTATTACTATTTTGCAGAAGTTAATAGGACATTATAAAGGTAACTAATTACTGCCCATCTCTGCCAGTGAATGTACGATGCAAAGTCTTTGGCCTTTATTAAAAAAACAGATAATGAATGAAGAAGCCATCTTTGCTTGCTGGATTCCTTACAAACGGCCCATGTTGTCTCTCTTGCAGTGTCTTGCCATGATGAGAAAACAATTTCAAAATCAATGGGAGCCTGGGAACTGATTATTTTAAGTTTCCGTGACCCGCTAGTTCACATTGCATAAAAACAGACCCCATTTGTGTTTTTAAAAATGCAGTAATTGTCAATCGTGCAGCTTTTTTTAGTAGCGATTGGTTTTCTTAGCATTGTGTAATTTATTTGCATTTTATTTCATTTTCTCTGCAGTACTAAAATATGCTTCCAGACCACTGTAAGAATTACTACCAAGAATGTGGTTTTACTATCACACAAACAAGGAAGCAATGTTTTTCTTGTGGTTTTTGAGACTATGATTAGCACATTGTTCCAGTCTTAGAGGCTGTATGTAGAATTTGAAATGATGAGGTTGCAGATTTGAACCTTTCGGCTGACCTTCGACTCTTCGCTCTGCTGTTTCGCCCGTAAGAAGCCACTTCCTCTGTAATTATAGTGAAATTATGTTACTGTATTGTAGACCAGGGCAAAAT
Organism: Philypnodon macrostomus; assembly: GCA_036025475.1. Lineage (NCBI taxonomy): Eukaryota > Metazoa > Chordata > Actinopteri > Gobiiformes > Eleotridae > Philypnodon > Philypnodon macrostomus. The sequence continues at coordinate 6,616 of JAVQKC010182876.1, forward strand.
TGGAATACACTAAACACCACTTTTGATGGTTTTTGTGCTCACTGCATGTTCTTCTATCTCTATAAACGGGTTGCAAGCGGGGATATAGTTGTATAATAGCTGAGGACTGTACAATATAGCCTACAATATTTGTTAAGTTGTTAAGTAAAAATGTGTAAATTAAAAAATCTACCTCAAATAATAGATCCAGTAACAGTGGGAACCATGGAAACACCCACAATATCGGCCACTTCTGGTCACTCCGTGGCGGTAAACATACCATTTATTACAATCGAAAAGAGCTGCTTAACTTTGTTTTCAAATACGGCTGCAATAACAAACTTAATGTTGTATAATTTACATAATAAAGACCCAGATGTAAATAGGCCAATAACATGGTCCAACTGTAAAAATGAGTGATTAAATACACACGTTGGTGATTGTCAGCTACATATTACATGCTAATATAATGGGGAGAAAAATTTTTTTTCCCCCAAGCCAGAGACCACGCCCCCAAATATGACACATGCCGACTGTGACCATGCTAATGACCAAACATAATTCAACATTCTATGCATTATAACCTCTGCGTTATTGTCTGCATAGTACAGTCTTGGCAAAGGCTTAACAAGCTCCTCACAATGAATTGAAAGAACAAACTGTGGCACTGCGCCCTCTGCTTGCCGCGATTACTAAAGAATATGTTGAAGGTTAAGTGGCTTGGAGATGGCCCTCGGAAGTGTCTTATGTACAATACCATCACTATATTAGCAAACGCAATATCCATATCACAATAAACTGAATGTATTGGCATAAATTTATCATTTTCCATATCATGTTTACTTCAGTAAAAAAGTCTTGATAGAATTGTTAGTTTTGTTTCTGTTTGGTCCTGATTGTTATCTAGACTTTTTTACAATCAATTGTAACACTGAAATATCAGCAGTAGTTATCACATATTGTACGTTTTTCTCATTTTGTGCAGCCGTACTTGCAGTCTTCTACTAACTGAACTTATTTTTATTTTGTTAAATTTTTAACAACTTTTTCATATTCATCATATAGGAAGGACATTCAGGTCAGCTCTTAGTTCTTGGAGCCACAAATCGTCCCCATGCCCTCGACCCTGCACTGCGCCGCCCTGGACGTTTTGATAAAGAATTGGAGGTATGTGCTAGTGAGCTGTATACTGTCAACAATACAGTGACCTCCAGAATTATTGGCACCCTTAGTAAAAATGATTAAAAAAGGCTGTGAAAAAAAATATTCTTAAGGTTTATCCTTTTAGAAAATACAAAATATTTACAAAATATTCTGTTTATATTCCAAACACAAACCTTAATTTTAGTGCCATAAATATTGGCACCCCTATGTGTTTACATCATGGATTTTGTAGTACATTTGAATGACAGGAAATCAAACAATAAATTCTAGTCACCTGGAAGTGTGTGAAAAAAGAGAAAACTGATGTGTCTATCTTGACCAGGGGTCTCCAAACTATAGCCCGGGGGCCAAATGTGGCCCTCAGCGCAATTTTTGTGGCCCTCAGGCTCACCTCTGCAGGTGAATCTACATAATCCAACTAAAAGGAAGCATTACTTGTGTAACATCTCTTTTCACTTTTTTGTGTGGTGTGGTGAAAAAAATCATTATTAAATATAAAAGGCATCATGGATGGAACTTTTGGCGCACATCAAAGCTGTGTTCATTGGTCCAACCCATGTGATGAATGACTAGGGTAGTTTGCCATTTTTATACCCACCATACGCCATGTATCAGAGTGTTGTGATTGAACAATTTCTTGGTTCTACTCACTCATGGGTGTGTGTGTGTATATATCTATATATATATATATATATATATATCTATATATATATATAATCAGCTGAAATCAATTTCTAAAATATTTAGTTCATTTGAATCCATATGGGGCCAATAATTGTGGCTCACAAAATTAAGCAAAACCATTTTTTTAATCTTTATAAAACTGTTGATGGTTTCTCTATATTTTGTCACTTTATCTGTAAAATTTCAAAAGGATACATTTTTTAAATATTTTTTACAGCCTTGATAAGTCTGTTATTCCAATGGTGCCAATAATTCTGGAGGGCATTGTGTATCAAATAGGTTGGATAATAGGGTAAAAGGTCCAGGTCCCAATTTAAGAGGTAAGGGATCATGCTCCCTCTTGTTCCCCCTCAGATTAATGCCATCCAAAGGTTTTAGGCAGTTTATTAGAAAGTATTGCATTATCCTATGAAGTATGTACTAACAATTCCAGTAAATGCAGTATATGAATTAAATTTATGAACCTATGCTGGTTTAGGTGGGAGTCCCTGGTGCGTCAGAGAGAGCAGATATTCTTCAGAAGTTGTTGACCACAGTCCCTCACAGTGCCTCGGTGGAGGAACTGGTACAACTGGCAGACACAGCTCATGGATATGTGGGAGCAGACCTGGCAGCTGTCTGCAAAGAGGCTGGTACGTGCCACAATTATTTACTAGTATTTTAATAATTTGGTCAAATACACAAGAATACCTCCCTCTTTCTGTGCCAGTTCCAAACTTCTTTTTGTCACAATGCTTTGAGTAACCAGTTGATAACACAGTGAGTCGCTGATGGTCATCTTCTGTTTCCACTAATTTAGTAATCAGTTTATGGGCCTAGTATGAAACTACTTCGTAACAGTTGTTATAACAAACAAAGAAGAATACATAAAAGAGAAAAAGAAGTTAAACCTCCTCAGCCTGATAAATAATGCTGTATTTATCCGTTTTAGCCATAGTTTTAGCTGTTAAACAAGCTGCTGAATTGTAAACATTTGCACACTGTCTTCCTGAGAAACGCGGCATGATGGCTTCAGGTACGTTCGGATATTTGAGTATAGTGTTGTGATAGATAACCAAACAAACAAAATAGAACATTTTGGGAGTAATGCACGTGAAATGAGGGCACTTTTTTAACTCTTCAGCTCATCTGACCCAACCGAACCCTGGGATCATCACTAGTATGTGGGGTCTCTCTAAGGGTACTCAGAGGTTGTTCAAGTCTTGGTTATGCTTGAGTTATTCCTGATTTAGTCCTAGTTCAGACCTGGTTTAGTCCTGATTTGTTCCTGGTTTTGTACTAATTTAAAACTAGTTCTGCTTTAGAACCTAGATGAGCTCTTCTAAGCTGACATATTGGACATAGTGACACGACTGCCTCCTCTGTCTGCCCTGTCTTTGTTGGTCGCCCCAGAGGAAATGAGGTTTTCTGGGTGCTGTTTAGTACCAGTTAGAGGAACCACTCAAACCACTACTTGTTGTGAAATTCCTTGGCCTCTTTTACCCCACTCCCCTCACACAAACTCACACATGACACTGTATTGCGTGTGTACAACTACTCCACTGTGGATTTGATTGGAAATATTATACTTATTATGCCACAAATTTTACTCTGTGTGGCCGCATTTGGTCCCGGATTATAGTTTGGACACCCCTGATTTCTCTGGTTATACGATTCAACAGCCCTATCAAATTAGCCATAGAATAGGGGGTTTCTTGGGGCTGCATTTTGTCCCTGGGTCGCCAGTTGAATAGGAGGCCAATGCCACGTCCACATGACACGTTTTACTTGATTTACTCCATTGAGAATTACATATTTTTTATTTTCCTGCATTGGATTGTTTGCATTGTAGTTGTGGTCAAACTCCAAATTGCTGTTGTCGTTGCAATCTTACTGATTTATTTTGACAACAAGCATTCAAATCTGGTTACCACCAGACTTATTTGCTCACTGGCCAGAATGACAAGTATTCTACAAAGGTTATTAGCCATTGAAGATTTTCTTACTGGCCACAACATGTTATTTAATGTATAATATATGATTTGCTAATGAAAAGTAGGTTTTACAGTTTGCCTAACATTATGCTCTATGTTTTTCTCTGTATTTTGAGAGAAAATAGATTCTAAATTGATTGGATGTTTTAAGCATAGTTGGTCAAAGTCAGACCTAAACTAGTTAAAATGTGCAACTGGACAAAGTTACTAGTGATAATCTACCTGCAATTGGCAACAATATGCCAGCATGTCAGATCATAAATGCTGTAGGCCATATTTGATCATATCACCCAACCTTATTGTAATAGTGATATTATTTGCAATTAACAGTACCATTTATTTGAGTACACGTTGAGTATCCCACCTCTGGATGTGATTATGCATTTGTTTTTGGGTGTGTGTGTGACCCTTTTGCCTCCTGGGTGGTCTGGAGAGTTTGGGGGCGTATGGCTGTGGTGGTGGATTACATTTCCAGTTGCAGAGGGAGCTCTGGGCCTCGCTTACGGAAGCACCGGGGTTGAGGAGCGTGATTTAGTGTCGCGCTCAGGGAGAAAGACGTGACTGCTGCTGTTTTCTGAGAAACCTCTTTTGTCCCGCGGGGAGACAACAACCTCCCCAACCCGGCTGGACTCAACCCGTTCACCCCACCACCCACACTCAAAATCTGCAGAACCCAAATCACCAAACAAACATGAAAACCCCACATGAGGAGAGACTGATTCAATGTTTCCAGTGGTTAGTCAGTTAGTCATTGCTTCTCTTTATAGAACCTAATACAACTAATATGTGAACTTTACATGCCATTAAAAATCTTCTATTACAGCAAATTGGAAGTGCTTCGATCCCTGGGTTGACCTATACATGGCGTCTACATGTCCTCCCCGTGTTACTGTGGATTAATGTTGCGTACGCCAGGTTCTTCTCACTGTCAAAAGGCATGCATTTCAAAGAGAATTCGTAAATCTATAATGCTTACAGTGAATGAATGTAAGCATTATAGATTAAATAGTATGTCTATGTTTGTCTCTCTCTCAGCTAGCTCAACTAGTTGATCTACGGGCCATAGTTGCTGACCTCTGTCAGTAATAATCAGAATTTAAAGAATGAATAAAAAAAAAAGAAACTGTAAAGAAATAAGTGCTATTAAAAAGTAAGCCCTAATCCAGTCCTACCTCAGAATCTGATACAATAATCTTATCACTTTCTTTTAGGGCTGTTAATCAATTAAATAAATGTAACTAATTAATCGCAAATCTTCCAGAAAATGTATCGCAATTAATTTCTTTGGCTCGTGGGCCCTATGTTGAACGTGCATATTGCCCTTTGCTGCTGCAAAGTTGTCTTTATATACTTAATTTCACCCTTTTTTGAAGAAATAGAAGCCTATTTAGAGCAGGACATGCATGTTATTATTAATTAATAATGCCCCAAACCCTAATTGTGTAAAAGCTACAATGTAACACCGCTTTGCCTCAGAACCAAATAGGCAACAACAGTGAGAGGGCCGACCATAGCTGCTTGCGGCCACACATGTGCTCTTTTAGACTAGGAAACAGGAAGCTACCAGCACCTGTCACCTGCCAATGCACATTATTGCACAATCTCAGAAGATAACAAGGTGTTTGTGCTGGTTTTGTGTCCGTTTGGAGAGGAGCTGTTTCAGACAGAGGGGGAGTGATCAGTGAGGCCTGGTCACAGAGGAGCTGTTTCAGACAGAGGGAGAGTGAGCGGTGAGGCCCGGTCACAGGGGAGCTGTTTCAGACAGAGGGAGAATGAGCGGTGAGGCCTGGGGACACAGAGGAGCTGTTTCAGACAGAGGGAGAGTGAGCGTTGAGGCCCGGGTCACAGTGGAGCTGTTTCAGACAGAGGGAGAGTGAGCGGTGAGCCCCGGGTCACAGAGGAGCTGTTTCAGTCAGAGGGAGAGTGATCGGTGAGGCCCGATCACAGAGGAGCTGTTTCTGTCAGAAGGAGAGTGATCGGTGAGGCCCGATCACAGAGGAGCTGTTTCAGACAAAAAATAAAAAAAATGCACATAGTTAGCGCACTATTTTTAACAGCCCTGCATTCTATGAAAACCTCAATGTTAAGTACATTATATTATAATTTCTAACTTTTAACTCGGATAAAAGTGTCAACCAACTATCTGGTTACATGGTTAATATATCCCACCTGAGACCCATATGTGCTGTGATATGTTTCAGTGTTTTGGCCCTTAACAGAAATAATCTAAAGCTGAATGATGAATGATTTATATATTTATATAATGTCTTTTGAGTCCAAGTTTAAATCTCTTTGTGTATTTGAAAATAGTTTTGATAGATTTCTTAAGTACAATTAAATCTCTAAGCAAGTCCACATTGCTTAGACTCATGTAAATATACAGACAAGTCCATACACAATGCACACATCAGCAGAATGTGTTTTTTCCTCTACTTTCATAAAAAGGAACAAAGCTGTTGGTTGGGCTGCAGTTGTTTCCTGGTGCTGCTCAGGTAAAACAATGAGCCGCAGGTCCAGTATACTCCAGACACGCGGCTTCCTGAACAGGGTAGGGACAATACTTCGCAGCACGCGAGGGTCAGCTACAGTATGTGCACACAGCTAGGAACACACGAATAGACACAAAAAGCTTAGATCAGTTGTTTTGGGAAGAGCCAGACTTAAGGGCGCATTGTTATTGCAATATTATCAGTATCACAAATAACTTCTTTGTCTGTAGACCAATATATGGTCTTTTATGGACTTGACATTTTTATTATGGATTTTTCACAGTATCTAGGGCTGCACAATAAAAGATATAACATTCGATAACCATGCAAAATATTGCTAATACATGTCAATGTTTTTGTAATATTTTGATGCAGGTTAAATTAAATAAAAATAGTTAATTTATTGGGCTGAGGCCCATATTCAGAGCTTGAAATGCGACAGTTTGCCTAACGTCACTCTCCCGCTCTTCTCTCTGGTTTCCTGTTGCATTACTGTCCAATCAATAAAAGGAGAAGGAAAAAAAATAGTTCCTTTTATTTACCAAATGACCGAAATAATGGTGTAAGGCTTAAGGCACTTTACATTTGGTTTGGCTCCGGTGTACAGCTGGATAGTATAAGGTTTTACTGTTCTTAGTTGAGATTATAGCTATGTATTGTTTTTTGTTTTTTACCCATGCTAAACATGAGGACAAGGCAAAGTGGTGGTTGTGTGTTAGTGAGTGTTAGTTTATCAGGCGGAGGAGAATGGATGGAAATGTTGATGTCATTAGGGATGTTTTTGTTTGTCCACACAAAGCTGGGCCGAAACATCCCCACAGCAGATGTGTTTTGTAATCACGGCTTAATTACACTGTATCATTGTTCAGGCAGTTTGTGTACCACTAATTGTGTATTAGAACTTTGTAATTGTCAATGTTACAACCATTGTTTATTCATCAAAAAACAAATATGAGGGGTTATTTCAGTTACAGTAGATTACATTTTACCATTGAATTTACATCTTATACACAAACATTGGATAATCATCAGATGTATAAATCAAAGAATAAATGCATCATATTATTATTATTATTGCTATCTATTAAATATATACATAGAGAAAATATACAGTATACACACAAACTAATAACTACTTTATAAAACTATATCTAAAAACATTTTTTTACAATACTTTTTATTGAAGTTGTTGAGTGAAGTACAGGTTAACTACAAGGCCCTCTGGTGGACAAATGTTATTATTGCAGCTGCACCTTTCAACACTGACCTATCCTGATTGTGTGCTAGAATACGTTGTAAATTTGGGCTTAAACAAACCCTCAACAATTTAATAATAGGTTTTATTACAGTTTTTCCCATATACGGTCCAATTTTTGCAGTTTTAGTGGACTAGTTTGTTGTTGTATGACATGGTCACTGGAGCCTGGAAGTGTCCCGGCGTCCCTCTGTCGTCTTGCTGTCGTATATAACTGATCCGGTCGCTAGAAGATGACTCATTTCCACAATCTAAACACTGTCAATTGTGTGTGTGTGTGCCAAGCTTGTATGTGTGTATGCACACTTGTTTGGCCTGTGCCACATCTGGATCTACTGTTTACAAGCTTTTCCAAACAAGGGGAAGCCCGCTGCAACAAAAAGGCCCAGTAAAATTGATTAAATGCAATAATAAACACACAAGCGTCCGTCTGAAAGCTTTTGAGCTGGACTGGAATGTGACTGCAAAAAGGCAGACGTGATTTTTTTGCATCTTCTCAATCAACTTGATACAAATAAATCTAATCAGTGTTTTAAAAATGAAAAACAAAAAAACAAATGAATCATGACCGTAGTTCACCTTGAAGACTTTGTAATACTTTTTAGCATGATTTTTGTGAAGCCTCTCAGTATATACTTTTAAGATTGTATACTTTCAAATCAACATAATGATAAAATATTATCTAATTATTAAGCAGCCTATTACTATTTAAGTTCTTGTACTGGTTAAAATGGTCTTACTGAGGGCTGATGTGAGGATAGTAAGTACGAAAAAACTTAAAAGCGGACACTTTTATTTACCCTTTGCATTTGTCAATATATCTGTGTTGTTTTTTTATAGATTTTCTTTTGACTAGAAAAGTTGCATTTTGTACATTTTCCTCCATAGTGCTGCCAGTGTTCATTTTTCAAGTGCTACTATACCTACACAGCACATGCCTATGGCACAAATCCCCTTAACCCAAACATAAGCAAACTATTGCTCTTCTAAGATGTTAAGTCCGGAAACGGATACTGTATATACATCAGCAGTAAAATGACTTTGTTTTAGTGTTTGACATAAATTCTCCGTTGAAGACCAAATGGGCCAAACAGTGCTAAATGCCTGTGATGTTTACAGCCGCAGTCTTTCCTTATAAAGAGCTTTTTGCAACTGCCTTGTCCTTTTAAAGACACTCGAGGAATTTCAGAACAGGCCACATAAATATCAGCGGATCAGCATGTGAGGTTTTTTTGAGCCCTTGTGTTTATAAAATCCGGAAATGTGCTGTTTGTACTCCTTAACCCCGGCACTTACCTTCAGACACTGACATCTGCACTGTGCGCTGTAGGCTTTCTGGAACACGTGTATGCATTTGTGAGTATTGATGAAAACAGATGTTGGCTATTGTAAATAATTGAATATTACAGGATATCACAATAGTATAATGATATTACTGCAAAGTTTAACGATATGATTTTGGAAAATCCCACCTGTTCCTAGTATAGCAGTCAGGAATGTACTGAGTCCATGATTCTGACTTAAAGGTGTAGTCTGTAAGTTTCCAGGGGAGGGGCTAAATTAAAATAATAGTTATGACAGATTGACTTTTTTAATGTTACTACACATTTAAGCTGATCCAAAGTACTTGTTGATCAACTCAGGCAACAAGTGAAACAGTTCCACACTATATTTAATGTTTATTATGAAATACATTTATACATCTATACATTTTGGTGACATGGATTTATCTTTAGAGTTTTAGAGCTTAAAATGATGTGTGTTTTTTTTTAAAATATGTAAAACTGATAGGCTGGTCCTATTCTATGGTATAAAGTGGGTACTCTGTCATATGTATTACCTTATCTAAGTCCTGGCCAATAGCGCTTCAGTACAGACCTATGTGCAGAGGTGGGTAGAGTACCCAATACCCAGTACTCAAGTAATAGTACCATTACTTCAAAATAATGTTACTTTTACTTGATTAACATTATTTTGAAAATACGTACTCATTCACATAATTATATTAATCGAGTAAGAGTAGCAATGTACTGGGTGAAAAAACTACTCAAGTCCTGAGTAACTGTTTGAGCATAATGTCAGATTATTTTTTTAAATTTGTAGTAATCTGCAAAAAAATAAAAAGATAGCAAACAGATTTTGATATTTTCAAAAGATAAACTAAAGACGTAAATATTTTCAAAAATGGAACAACATTACCACATCATCACATTTTTCACATAAAGCTGTTCTTACATGACACACAGAGGTGGTAAAAGTACTCTTACTCTTTCTAGAATTACAAGATTTTACTCAAGTAAGAGTAGTTACTTCAAAA
>JAVQKC010182882.1:0-23984 GCA_036025475.1 Philypnodon macrostomus
GGGGTCATAATAATATTTTATGTTGGGTACACTGTGGAGAATCACTGTACCAAGTTTCATTGCTCTCTGCCAAAGTAAGTGTGTCCAGGGCCCCATAGGGGTCATAAACATGGGGGCGCTATAGAGACATTCTTTATTTGACCTCTGTAATGTGCCTATGTACATTATATATACACTAGCCCGGATCATTGTGCCAAAATTCATGCGATTTTGTTTATGTTCAGCAGGATTATTGGCTCAATATAGATAGAATAGAGTGCTTCATGGCATTAATTAATTAGTTAATTAGTTAATTGTCATTAATCGTAGAAGTACCAAACTCAATCCAGTTCAGCATCTTCATGATATGTAATCTGGTAAAATGGAAAAATATCCGGCAAAGACATTTTAAGTTATTCCGTTCACAGTTTAGGGCAGTAATTAATTAATTAATTAATTAATTAATTAATTACTTCATTAATATTCATCGTAGAAGCACCAAAATCAATCCAGTTCTGCGTCTTCATGATATGTATCTGTATGGAAAAGTTTAAACTGATCCGGCAATTACTTTTTGAGTTATCGCGTTCGATCGTCGTTTCGATATAATAACTAAGTTATCGTCACATTTTCAAGTTTTAAAACCCATAGACTGAAGGCTTTTAAATGTACACGGTTGAGAGTTTATTGCACATACATTGTGAAATAATAAAGACATATTCACCTCTTTACAGTAGGATTAAATTAACCACATTTTACTGTATTTTGTCAGGATTTAGACGCTTTTGTCAGGTTTGTTCCTCTCAGCAGCAGAGGGCGCGTTCTGTCTGCCCAGTGTTGTTGTGTTTCCGGTGTTTGCAATGTAACTTACCCGAGTGAAGCTAAAGGCTACGGTTTGTGGTCAAATCTACTCCTCGAGCCGGGAATGGAGTTATACAATGAAGGTAAGGCCTGGTTAACAAAAACACAGTGTTATTTTTATTATTTAATTGTGGGAAAAATATTAGGACACTTTCAACGTAATATATTGTCACGTTAACCAGGCCTACAAGAATCTGTTGCATGAACCAAATTCAGACGACTCCTTCTCCCAAAGTGATTCTTCAACCTGTGAGGATCCTACAGTAGAATGTTCCCCATTATATATTAGGGCTGCACAATATATCGCAAAATTATCACAACAATATCCGCATTGGAAAAATATAAATGCATGACAATAATGTTTTCGTATAAATTTCCCTATTAGAGCCTTGAATAACAATGTGTTATGTCAAAATAAATATAAAAGAGTTCAAATTTAGTCAAAATGTCTTTAACCCACATGCATTTAAATTTAACTCATGTTTTAAAACATATTACAGTGCATGGGTATATGTGTGTTTAAAAACAAAAACACCACACAAAACACACATAGAAATGTTTAATGTTCAAAATGTATGTGAATTTAAGCTTTGTCACCAAAAATCATACCATTATAGGAAAGCATTTGGATGTTATGGCCAAAAAGTTGTGATGTTGTGTAATGAATTGCTCAGAGTGGCTGGATCCCCAACAACACATGAGGGTTAATTTAACATAAAAATATTGCAATATAATATATATTGTATTCTTTTTCTCTCTGTTTAAGACTATTTAAAAACTATTTGATTTTGATTGTCAATCCTAGGACATACCCAATTCTTTAGTTGATCAGTCATTGTTCCAACATTTATTGTCATATATTAAGCCCTAATCTGGTGCTCTAACTTGTGGGGTAAGGGCTCATACTTGCAAATACACATATTAGAAATGGGACAGCCCTTAGAGATCAGGCCTAATCATTTAATAACAGTTGTTGTGCTTTTACTTACATTACTTGCATTAAATTATATTTTTATACATTGGGGTGTGTATGTTTTAAATATACTACTGTAGTTTTGTGCTGTTTATTCACACGGAAAAACTCTTTTGCTCTCCATATCCATGCTCGGTCACTGCTAGTGCAAATGCAAAATTATCATGGTCTATGTATTTTACAATGCTATGCTCTGCTGGAGCGGTCTTGAAACTATTATTTTTGCCTCAAGACACACCGTGACAACGATATTGTGGCAATTTTACTACCACTAGTTAATCAGTTAATCAGTTAGTCAGTTAATAAGCTCCTGTTTTATTAATCCAGCTCTCAGCCGAGGTGAGGCAGACACAGCCTCTACATTTATGGTTAGACTTAATTTGAAATCTGCACAAATGCTTCTTTGGCTTTATTTATGACAGAATATTGTTGGCTAGTAATGTGATCCAGTGCAAAAAATTCACCTGTTTGTCTTTTTGTGTCTACATAGGAACAAGACATTAAGAAGTTCTGCAGACTACAGCGTGACCAGTGTATTGACGTGACCAGTGTGGCTTGGCTTTTTCACAGTTTGGAACCTTACAACATTTTCAAGTAAATAGTGAACATAAAGTTGTGATTAGTGTGGTAAAACCTTTACAGCCACACATAGGTTAAAGGACCATTATGTTTTTATACTAAAGTGTTTGCGATACCCTGAAAAGATATTCTACAATTGAGCTCAATATCATAATCACCAGCGAAGACATACAAAGGTAGAACCAGAGGCAGAGTGAACCAGAGGCATCTCAACATGAACAAGCAGCTATCTAACAGATCCAATTCTTAAATCAACTCAAGGTTTAAAGTGATGTGAATAAATAAGATGACAGAGAACTCTGTTCCATATTGCACAGATAGTTCTTGATTTTAAAGTACATTGCAGTTGTTATATATGTCAGATGTGGCTTTTCTGCTCTGGGCACTCCTGATACAGAAAATGTCTGGACACACCTGATATAGAATGATAGACGAGTCTCAGTAATATGCAGAGTTCCATCATGTACTATTGTTTAGTAATGGCACATTTAAAAGTTAATAGTGACTTCTCGGATTTCCAAAGACACAATGGGAGGTAGAGTTTTCAGTTAATAAGCTCATGTTTAATCTATCCAGCTACCAGCTGTGAAGCACACAGGCTCTACATTTGATTAGACGTTTATATCTTTGAATGACAGAATATCTTTGCTATTGTGATCCATCTACCATTGTCTGTCTTTTAATATATATATTTTTTTTTACGTAGAATCAGAATGCTGATGTAAGTCTCCAGTGTACAGTGCCCTCAGCTCCCAAAATGCACACCTGTGGGTTTTGTGGAAAGGAGTTTACCCGTTTGAGTCACTTGAATACACATCAACACGTTCACACTGGAGAAAGGCCATATAAGTGTGACCAGTGTGGAAAGAAGTTTACCTGTAGTAGTGACTGCAAAAGACACCTGCGTGTTCACACCGGGGAGAAGCCTTATGAGTGTGGGCAATGTGAAAAGACCTTTTCACATTCTGGCAATCTAAAAAAACATCAACGTATTCACACTGGGGAGAAACCATATGAGTGTGATCAGTGTGGGAAGACTTTTTTACATGCTGGGACTCTTGAAAACCATCTGTATGTTCACACTGGCATGAAACCCTATAGATGCCATGATTGTGATAAAACATTTTCAGTCCTTGTAACTTTCAAACAACATCAGAAAATTCACACTGGAGAGAAGCCATATAGCTGTGACCACTGTGGGAAACCATTTTCAAAGACCGGGAATCTCAAAAGACATCAAAGAGTTCACACTGGAGAGAAACCCTTCAGATGTGACCAGTGTGGTGTGGCGTTTTCTCAGTCTGGAAGTCTCAAACAACACCAGCTTATCCACACTAAAGAAAAGCCACATAGCTGTGACCAGTGTGAGAGAACATTTTCAGCAGCATCAAATCTCAAAAAACACCAGCGAATTCACACTGGAGAGAAGCCCTATAAATGTGACCAGTGTACCAAGGCTTTCACACAGGCTGGAACACTCAAAGAACATCTACTAGTGCACAGTGGACACAAACCGTACAGCTGTGATCAGTGTGGTAAGACTTACAGATCCATGTATCGTTTAAATCAACACAATCTCTGTCATACTAAAGAGTTAGTTATACCCTGTGAAGTATGTGGGAATATATTCTACAATAGATCTCAATATTATAATCATCGTCGAAGAAGACATACAGAGTTAGAAACGGAGGGGAGTGAACCAGATGTGTCTCAACAACATGAACATGAAGAAACTGTCCAACAAAACCAACATATTCCCATAGAAATAATCCAGGTCGACGAATTAAACCCAGATCTCATCCAAAATCAGTCCCAATGATCACAATGCAAGTGACTTCATGCGTTAAAAATAATTAAAGATTAATTGTAATTAATTTATTTAAAAATATTTAGTTTTTTACATTGTATGGTTATTTAATGTACACATTAGTATAGACCCTTTAAAATGTTTGTCATATGGATTGTTTAAAATTCAGGACTGGAGCAAAAGTGAGTTAACTTTACAAAAAAGGGTTTGTGGCGAGGGATAGAACAATACGGAGCCTACACACAAAAAAAAAACTACAAAGAATTTTACTTCCAGCTAAAAATCTAACTGTTACTAATGTGTACATTAAATAAACATAAAATGTGAGGTACATTCACTGTGTCCTAACCAGGCTCCGACATCACCTACATGTGGCAGAGTGATTACCATTTGTCAAAACCATTTTAATTTGCAATATTTTGTGACTAATTCTAATTTCTCTTTTGAAAATGTATTATGGTCTTGCCTCCATTCCGGAATTTAGAACTTTCTGTTCACAAACTTTGAAAGGGTCTATACAAGTTCTTCATTTTGTAGGTTTGTTCTATCTCTCACTCTATCCCTCACCACAAATCCTACTTTTTTGTAAAGTTAACTCACTTTTGCCTCCATTCTGGAATTTTGAATATTCAATGGGACAAACATTTTTAACTGGCACCAACTAAAGTGCGAACACAATCTACTGCAAAGAAGACATACATAACCTTACCTATAACAGATGAAGTCACTGAAGACTTAATTTGTCTTTGTGATGATTGAAGTTAATCCTAAATATAGTCATATACTGTATTAAATGTATTGAATAAAATGTTTGGTGAACATTTTCCATCAGATGTCCTTTTTTTGACAACCCTGATATGAACAGAATGCAACTGCACATTGCTCATCTATATTCTCATTAGTATTGCTTTAGATATAGTAGCTTAACTGTCACACAGTCATTATTTGTTGAATATTTATTTATTTATTTATTTAAACGGTCAATAACAAAGGTACAAACCAAGTATTTTCCCTAAAGAACAAATAATATGAATGAAGTATGAAAAACTAAACAATTTTGTACCATTACCCCCACAATGTGTATGATTCAGAGGCAACTTATTCTCTACAGTAGAAAACTCCACACCAGAGACAAAACTCTGACTGCTTCAATGTCTATTAGTGGGCTCTATAGATTTTCAGAATATCTGCTACTATTAAGTATCCCATATTATGGTTCAGAGACCCATAACCCAAAGTCTAGTCTGCTTTTCTAAACAGAGTGCTGATAGTTGCTGCTTCACTAATACACGCTATTGTTCTGTTTTTTCTTGTGCTGTGCCAGTGACTAAAAGCAAATTACAAGCCATGAACTGAACATTTAGCACATTACTGGTGTTTCCCGTGTACATTCCCACCAATTCGCTGGATGACCCATCAGGAGGAGTGGCCCCATGCGAATTTCTTATGTCCCAAACTCGTACTGAATTGTCCATGGATGAGGAAGCTACCAGGCTGCTATCGGGGCTAAACGACAAGCTAGTGATGCTATCCGTATGTCCTCGCAAGTCTTTGAATAGTGTCCCGGAAGCTAGATCCCACAATTTAACTCTTTGATCCTCACCGGCCGACGCCAAATACTTACCGTTTGGGGAAAAAGCCAATGCTAGCACGGGACCTCTATGCCCTGTAAACAGTCGTACACTTGCTCCCTGTTGCGTACTCCACAAGCGCACAGTCTTGTCAGTCGAACCTGTGCCTATGTAGTTAGAATTGGGGTGAAACTTTACGCAATCTACATCCGCTAAGTGCCCCGCGTAGATTCGGAGGGGGCAAGTGCGAGAAAATGTCCAAAGTCGTGCGGTGCGATCATGGGAGGCACTGGCAAAATATAGGCTACAAGGGCTGATGTCGACGTCCCAAACGGGGTAGGCGTGGCCGCGGTAGAGAACGGTGTTGGTGAAACTGCCGAGATCCCAGTAACGAATAGTGGCGTCTTCAGAGCAGGAGAGAAGACCGGAGCTGTCTGTGAGAAAAGATGTGCGGAAAACAGGGCCACTGTGACCACGAAGAGTTTTGATTTCACTGCCACAGCTGTCCTCATCATCCACCTAAGGAGAAAAGAGAGAATATATTTTAATAAAGCAACTTATTGTTGGTACCAACTGAAACTCTCTCAGTAGTGATATTGAATGATTTAACACTGCTTTAATTAAGTAATTGTAAGATTAAAAGTCAAATTTGTACCTACTTTGTTTTGATAGTGTCTAGACATACAGTATTTTTTTAGTTTTATAAGATAGATTAGCAAATGTTTAAGTCACTGGTATATAACTTTTCGGTAGTGTTGTTTGGTATTAAAAGTTTGAGAACCACTATTTGCCCTCACCTGCTCCTCCAGTACATCACAGGCCAGTCTGATCTGCGACACATCCACCTGGTGCGGCCTGGCCTTCAGTTTTCTGGCACGGAGGCTCCAGAGCTTCACCACAGAGCTGTCGAACCCCGCAGCGAGCAGTCGACTATCGGCCGAGACCTCCGCCGTGTTCAGCATCTGCTCCGTGTGATGGAAGGAGTAGAAGCACACGGTGGTCAGTGATGGAGGACCCTCTCGCACCTTCTTGATGACGTCCTGTAGAGCCTCTAAAGCGGCCTCGTTTTGGGGTATCTCAGCCGGGACCTCCACTCCCTCCAAACCACCACCTTCCGCTCCGTCCACACCAGCCCAGGACAAGGTGGTGTTCTGGGCAGAGGCAGCAGCGCCAGTAGCTCCATACAGCTGGGAGCGAGAAGGGAAAAATTTAATCAAATAATTCAGGAGAATAAACAGGATTTGTTGTGGGTTGGCTCTGATTAGACAATTAGAAAACAATCTCAGTTCTCAGTTCAAGACATAACAGTTTGACCATACTATTTGGTTTTGTGTAATATGAATATGGATTTTGCTGATCGCAAGAATAATACATTTACAATATATTATATATGCTGTCATAAAGTTAAGCAGTAACACAATTGGCAGTTCCACCCAACTTTTATCATTCAACTTTTGTCATTTTTGATACTTAATTAAATGCAGCAGAAGCACTTTATAACCTATAGGATGAATAAAAGTATTTTTGTACCTGATAGTCTGTACGTGGAGCTGTAGTAACCTCCAGCTGCAGGTGTGTGCTGAGTGCTCTGCAGAGGGCACTGTTGTCATCACTCTGGAGATACCTGAGCAGGTAACCATAGGCCGGCTCCGAAAGTCTCACCTAGGCCAGAAATTACATCACAATTTTATCACAATAGAGCCTGTCTAATATATAACCCCATTCACAACAAACTGCTCCGCACTGTATATTCTGACACCTTTCTATCAGAACCAGCATTAGTATCACGTTTGTTAGATTGGACCACACGGGCCAGCCTTCACTCCCCACGTGCCTGACCTGTCCCTTGTTCACCACTGTTCCTTCATTGGAAACACTCCAAAAAAGCTGCACTCGTCACTTGAACTTGAGACTAAATGTTCATTGCTCCCAATATAGTTTTTTTTAATGAAGATTTATTGCCAAATTAATTATTAACACCTAATTTAAACTATTTAATAACTAGGCTACAAATAGGACAAGGTATCATTTCATTTCCTATAGCCTAGTCTAAATAAATCCATATGGTCATTTTTAGTTAGCATAAATGTTTGAGTGCTCGGAATAATGGCAATAATTGTGCCGCCCCGTCCCCTCTGCTCTGGCTCACACAAACAGGGGAAGAGGTTTAAAGAACAGAGCTCCCGTGTCCGACATCCTGTGGTCAATTCGGGTAAAAAACAGGTTGTGTGCAGCATGTGCATCTTATGAGAGGAGAGAAATTAGGGTATTTTATGCATGTGTTTGACGTCATGACATTAGCCGTACTACTCAGTATCAATAGGAGCACACTAGGGCTGAAACTTAGCGGTCAATCAGGATGTGGGTTTCATTTGCAATTCAGAAACTTCGTTTCGTGACATGTGTAAGATGCATAGTGTCTGGCGGATCATCACATATTGTTAGACAATATAATATTTTCTTATCCTCACCACAAATTTATTTTCCAGGAAGGCGCAGAGTTTGAGGTTGCTGGTGATGTCCTGGGCAGTGAGTACGTGTCTGAGTTGCTCCACGGTGGTTTTTTGGTCAGATTCTTGGAGGAAAAATGAGTGGAAGCGGCTGTAGAAACTGTCCACGGCAGACTTCAGACCGCAGCGAACCATGTCCAGGTGAAGGTAAACAAAGAGAGGGAACAGCACGGCACTCGCCTCCTGCGCCCACGGGATCTCTGCTTCTGATGAAGACAAATAAACATTAGATTAGATATTTTGTCTTTTATTCTGACTAAAGCCTATCCCAGCAACGATTGGTCTAAGGCGGAGAACACAATTGGTCCAGAACAGATCGTGTTCTGAAACAGTTCATGTTGATTGAGCAATAGATCATCTACATTTGAATAGAAAAATGCAGAAATAAAAAAGAAATGTGTTCTCCTATGAAATGTGTCTTCATAAACATCCATTTTAAGAAAGAGGAAGTGTAAAATGTTGTAGTGAAATTATCAAAGCAAATCTGTTTCAGTGCAGCACGTCCCTCGCTTCATGAATCAAAACATGTAATTTATCGTGTAAATTACACTGACGCAGCTCTGAGAATTTAATGCAGAGAGCTACAAGAAACCAGAAGCAGTCAGCTGTTTACCGCTAGCTTGATGTAGCTTTTGCTTTAGATTAATTGATAAATACACATTTACTACTTTACTTTATCATCTTTGTGTTTTTAAAGTAAACTTCAAACACAATTTATAATTCATTTAACTTGCTGCATGTGTGTGATTTCAGTGTTTATGTACAGATGCAAGTCTCCAGGACCCAGAGGAATGGACTTGAACAGTACCTGAGAGAAAAGTGTGCAGTCTGGAGAACTGTGCCTCGTACTGCTGAGGGTCAGACTGACACGGAGCCGCTGATACGATGTTGGCACAACCCGACTCTGTCTGCACTGCTCACAGACAAATAAGGACAAAGGTTTTTACCAGAAAAAGTAACATCAAAAACACTTCAAAACAAAAAGGGAAAGTGGTAAGGTGGGAAGAAGGGAGAGGACCCACACAGAAAATCTAGTCAATCAATTCCCAAATCTCCTTGCGACCACTGTGCACCCCCAAACTTGAGGTTATTTTAGTTTTACTTTTTCATCTTTCTAAGCTGCAGTAGAAATCACTGCCTTTGCCTATCTGTACCTGTGAGGCTGGCAGCCATCTCCTCGGGCGTCTGGAAGAGTTTAGCTGTTTTTAGTGAACTCTCTGTGTCCACATACTGCCTCCTCTTCAGGTACTGAGCCACAGCATACTGGATCTGCTCAGTCCGCACACGCTTCATGACCTCAACACAGAACAAAGCATAAAATATTCATCACCTTCTCAACAATTTTAAATATGGCTGCACAACCTTGGAAAAATTTATTGAGCTTCAATGGTACTGGTAGAAAAAACGAAAGCACATTGCTGGTTTTAAGACATCAGCAGGGGTCAGTAAATGCGTGGTTTATGGTGAAGTATCAAGTATGAAAACAGAAGAATTGGGGCACACGTGTATTGAAATATAAGTAGTCCTCATTTTGCAGCTATAACAGCTTCTATATAATGTGGACAAATACATTTGGCCTGTTTTTGTTTGTTTGTTTTGTTTTATCACAAATATTCTTACAAGCCTTGTGCATTAATACATGTCTATGTGATGTTGAATGCAATTAAGTATAAGCATCAATGGATCACAGACAGGCACAGCATCTTCAAAAGCTAACTTTACCAGGTGCCAGTCTCGGAGGTAGAGCTAAGCGGCTAATAAGGCTCCATCTCCGCGGCCCGCTCTGAACTTTCCGCGGGATAACTTCAGTCCCGTTCCTCCGCTGGCTCTTTATCGATACTTACTGCATTTCGTGTTTCTCCTCTTCCCTTTTGGATATGGTACGTGGTTATAAGTGCGTTTTCAGGTTGTACTACGCCGATATGGGAAGCTGTAAGCGCCGCTCCATCATCTTCTCTAATTCAGGGAAGCTATGCTAACGCTAATGCTAAATTCGATTGCATTCCCCTGAATGGTGATTTTTTTTTCTATCAGCGATTATTATTCCTGTATACTAAAACAAAATTTAACAGAAATATTAAATACCCACTTAAATATAAAACTGTTTTGTTCTGTTAAAATGCCCTTTGGTGCAGGGTTTTAACTTTTGATTACAATATTTTAGTTTATAAAAAATTTGAATCGCTTACTGATGACGTAGTTTTTAAGCGACTGCCAGAACCGCGCGTTGTTTGTCCGTTCAAGTTTGGAAATACCACGCCATTCCTTTCTTTTTACATTTATTATCAACATTATCAACTGCATTTTTTGCTTTACGAGGGTTTAGAAGCGTCGCAGACATGTTTAGCCCCCGCACAGGGCCAAGCTCCGGCCGCCGGCAGCAGAACAGACCCTCGGCCCGAAAGAGTGTTGGTGGAGCGGGCTCTAGTCTGCTGTTCTCCACGCGGAGGACGCCTCTCTCCGGTGCCAGGTGAGAGACCACCGCCTGCTGAGTTGAATCTGTTTGTCAGTTGGGATTTGAGATATTATTGGTCACGGTTTTAACAATATAATTTTTTTCAAAACGCGTGGGTGATAACATTTAAGTAACCCATTCATTCTGACTAAAAATGACATGTCAAGTTACAAGAGTTTTTTATGCATTAACAAAACTTAATATAAATGTAACTGGTAATAATATTTCAAGAATAGAGCAGTATAGTTATTTTTTAATTTTATTGTGATTATGCTGAAGTACTGGGGTGGTGGATAAAACTGAAAATAGCTTTTGCTGTAAGTTTGTGCATGAGTGAAAATGTGGGGTGAGATGAACTGAAAAAGTAATTTACTGTGTTTTCTCAGATCTACCCCGACCCGGGCTCAGAGTCACCTGGCCCCAGAACCTCTCAGTTATGACGTCCAGACATTTGGATCGTCTCTGCCGGTCAAAGTCATGGAGGCACTGACCATGGCTGAAGGTTAGTCAACAAAAAAATATGTTTTTTGTATTTTAGAGACAACTGGTGGTAAATTTAGATTGTCATATATTTTCAGCTGATGAACAGATTTCAGTGAAGGTGGATGAGAGTGGCTGGGCCTGGATGGTCTGTGGAGAAAAACTCATCATTTGGAAAATCAGCCAAACTGCTGTGGCTAAGGTAAAACATAAAATGGTTAGCTCTCCTACCTCTCAGGATCAAAATCTAAATCTTGCTCCGAGTGGAGTCTGCATGTCCTCCTAGTGCTAAATTGGGTTATCTCTTCTTCATTCCGTCATCCAAAGACATGCATCTAAGTGAACTGTAGAATCTAAAAGTCCTATAGTAGATGAATGCGAGTGTGACTGGTTCTCTTGTCGGTGTGTCTCAAGTGTTAGCCCACAGACTAACTGGCTACTGTCCAGGGTGTACCCCGTCTCAGGCCCATAGTCACTACAATCAGCTACTCATGGCCCCTAACCGGAATAAAAATGACTTCCTTTACATATGTTTTTGTTTCCTGCAGTTGTCGGTGTGCAAGGAGCTGCAGCTGCCCTCCAGTGAGTATCCCTACTCCTCAGACCTGGTCTCTATCTCATCTGGTTCATCTCTGAACTCTGCCTCGGTCCAGTCCATCTGTGTGCTGGGCCTGTCTGTAGAGGGAACGGCCCGATTCTGGCCCAGTTTGGCACAAGAAGGACACTACTCTGACACAGACTTAGACCTGGGAGATCTCGCCCTCTCTGTGGTGGCTGTCAGGGTGAGTGCAGAGCATAGGGTTTCATTATGTGTGCATGAAGTTTGCATCTAATCTGATGCAAAACTGCAAGAAAACAGTCTTTTATATTTTTTTCAATTGAGGGGCATGGCGGCAGAGTGGTTAGTGCTTTTGTCCGCCAGGTTGTGCGTTAGAAATGCTGGGATAGGCTCCATGCACTTGCAAATCCTAACTGAAAAAATCAGAAGATGAATGACTGTTACTATGAACTCATTATTTTTCCATTTGAAACATTTTGACAAAATGTAATTCCCACTGTTATTATACTGTACTAACCATCTGTAAAAGCCTTTAATGTTGAGAAATTGTGTGCTACAACTTTTAGACAATGCATTTGTCCAAGATGTGACCCCTAACTGCTGTTTTCTCTCTCTCTCTCAGGGTGGTAGTTTTGTGGTGTCTTCCACAAAGAGCCGTCTGATCAGAGCCAGTGGGGACTCCTCCGGGAGGCTGCAGTCCCATTGTCTTCCCCAGGGACAGGGTGTGCTCTCTGGGATCGGACGAAGAGTGTCAAGCCTGTTCGGGATCCTCTCTCCACCAGCTAATGACACAGTGAGCCAGAGTATTTTACTTTATAATCAATAGTGAGCAAAGTTCTATACAGCATTGACTGACGGACTAGTGATGTTAAGATCAGCTTACTTTTTTGCTCATTTTGCATTTGCAATGTGAATCATTGTAACAGCATTGCATACTTACTGTATTTCTTAACTTTGAAACATTTATGCATTTCTGTACAATATATAAAAGAGCCTTTTCCGTCCCTCAGCTCCACAGTGTTCTTTGGGTGCCCTCCTTCTCCTCGCTTTTCGCTCTGACCAGCTCCAGTTTGAGTAAATGGGATGTGGATGACAGCTATGAACATATCATCTACAGCTGGGATGCCCGCAGAGCCCTGACCGAGAGGATCACTGATGCTATTTGGGTATGTGCTTATATTGTAGGTTTTAAAATATACATAGAGTTTTTGTGAATTTGGCGAAATGGCGATATTATTGAATCACGTTGATGCGCGTTTGCAGATCCTATGTGTGAACGCGATAACTCTGCCGGAGCAGTTTCAAATTTTGCACATGGGTACATATCCTGAAGATGCTGGATTGAGTTAAAATATGGTCAATGGCAATTAATACATTAACTCATTAATGCCCTGAAGCACTTTAATTGAGCCATTAATCCTACTGAACATAAATTAATTTGGCACAGTGATCTGGGCTAGTGTATATTTAATATACACATATACAAATCACAGAGGTCAAATAAAGGATGCCTCAATAGCGCCTCCATGTTTTTGTCAGAGAGCAATGAAACTTGGTAGAGTGATTCTCCACATTGTACCCAACATAAAATAAAGTTATGGCCCCACCATACAACAAAAAACGTCCTTCACAAACATGAAAAAAGTTAAATAGACCCTTCCAATGTTTGTCATGGTTTTGTGGCAGGCCACTTAATTGCTCGTTAACAATATGAAAACAATATGGGCTAATTGCACACTATGTTTTTGGTATTGTCATGTTGCTAACGAGTATCGCTATTAGGCTTGATGCTGCCAGACTATTGGTTAAAAAAACAGTGGTTCATCTTGTAAATATAAAGAAGGAATACTCCTTGAAAATTATTTTGTTGGAATGTCCCACAGGGCTCAGAGACTAACTTTGAGGAGATGAAGGAGGGAGCCAATGTGACTTACCTCGACATGAAACATGGACAGTGAGTGTTTTACATCAGCTACCATTTTTGTTTAGTCCTGCTATGGTCAGTGACTTGAATGAAACTGCTTAGTGTTGATTTATACATTATTATATATACATACGATATTATGTAATCACGTGTGAACAAGATAACTCAAAAACAAAATGCTGGATTTTTGCTTACAGGTACATATCATAAATAAACTGGATGATTGGTATTTTTATTATGAATTAAGTAATTAATTAATAACTGCCCAAAACTGTGAACGCAATAACTTAAAAAGTCTTTGCCAGATTATTTTCAATTTTTCTGGACAGTTACATATGATGACGCTGA
This sequence comes from Philypnodon macrostomus, assembly GCA_036025475.1. NCBI lineage: Eukaryota > Metazoa > Chordata > Actinopteri > Gobiiformes > Eleotridae > Philypnodon > Philypnodon macrostomus. The sequence goes on from JAVQKC010182882.1 coordinate 14,047, forward strand.
ATGATTAATTAACTAATTAATACCCTGAAGCACCTTTTTAATGGAGCCATTAATCCTGCTGAACATAAACAAAATCACATTAATTTTGGCACAGTGATACGGGCTAGTGTATATTTAATGTACATAAGCAAATTACAGAGGTCAAATAAAGAATGCCTCAATAGCGCCCCCATGTTTTTGACCCCTATTGTACTTTGCCTCTTAATTGCAAGTTAACAATAAAAAAACCCTTAGAAATCAAACAATGTCTGATTAAGGTGCCAGTTGTAGCAGACTTATGGGGCCGTTTCACCGATACACACCTTGCTGTCAGGGACAACAGCATAGGCCTAGTTAAACATACTTGTTTAGTCCTGGTTTTAACCTGGTGTAGACTCTTCTGTGTTGTAATTATTTAGTAATATTTTTTTATTCTGCTTTAATCTCTAGTTTATCTCCTGGTTAGGCCTGGATTAGATTTTAGCCCATTTTTGGGAAGGTACTTGGTGGGTTTGAGAGCCTGTGCTAGACTATGTTCCTCCTCATACAGTATATTCTTTTTCATTTTTTCTTCATCATTTCTTTCTGCCTGTGTTCCTAGGTATGGCTTCTTACTTGAAAACATATTCATTATTAATGTATTGTTTTTATTTTACTCTATAACTTCTAACTGAAAAATTTTTTTGGGCTCAAATTAAATATAGATTTTTAATATTATCTCCAAGCCATTTTTAAGCCTCAGCTGTTTCACACAAAATTAGCGTTGACCTAATTAATTGTTTTTTGTTTGTTTGTTTGTTTTCAATTATTTTGAGAGTATCCATCATTGAAATTCTAATAATTGCGTTGACCCTGTTTCCAGTTGTGGTCTTGTGGTCTTGGCAGCAGCATGGCACCCCTCGGACTCTCCCTGCCTCGTGTACTTCTGTCTGATCACTCTCACCGACACTGGAGCATCCATCTCAGACGAGCTCACCGTGGAGGTCACCAAGTTTAGCATCCCCTTTCAGGTCAGATACTGCATTTAAAGCAATATTATGATATTTTACTATGAGTTGTGTGTTTGATTCTCAGACCTATACAATTGTCAAAGATTGTGATCAGCAGATTTTTATAGTCACAATTTAGTTTTGGTTTAGACTCAGTTTGAAGCCTCAGATTCAAGGTTATTGAGACCTGGTTTAGATGTGGCTTAATGCTACTTTAGACCTGGTTTCTTACTAGTTAAGACATTTGTAGTCCAGTTTTATCCCTGTCTAAGTCCTATTTTTTCCCAGTTTACACCACTGCTGCTTTAATTCTGGTTTAGGTCTATTTTCATTTTTTCATCCCTCCAGTTTAGTTTAGCTGCACTACTTGATGTAATGCCCATTATCTTGACTGGAGTCTGCATGCCCTCTGTGTCAGCCCTGCAAATTTTCGGCTATTTGTCTTTGGTAACACCCTGTCTGGCCCATAGTTTCTGGAATAGGTGTTTATCTAACTCTTGTTTTTTAGAGTGAAGAGTCTCTGCAGTCCACATGGCTGGTCCTTCCTCCTGTCTCTGGATCCACAGCCTTCATATGTAATGATGAACTGGTGTTCGCCTGCTCCACTGGGACTGAGAGAACTGCTCTGCCTGATGAAAAGATCAGCTTCAACTCTCCTGGTTAAATAATATAATATATCTGAGTGCATAACCAAGGTGTCCTCGAAGAAATAAAAAAAATGTATAAGCTAATCTAACAACATAAAAACATATGATAAGATAGGCTGCTAGGTTCTATCCTAAATCAATTGTGTTGAGATGTCAAGGCTCAACATATTTTTATGAGAATGATTTTTCCCATCAGGTCTTAATAAATAAATATATATATATATATATATATATATATAATTTAAAAAAAAATACAATTTATTATTTTGGCCAACTTAACTGTGTTCACTTAAGTGCTATATAAGATTGATGCATGATTGTTATTGTTGTAAATGGAGTATTGGTTGTTATATTTGTCTTCAGTAGCGCTTATTGTATCTTTGTCTTTCTCTTGTGTTGTAGGAGATGGAGTCCAAGGAGGCGGCTGCTGCTCTAACCTGCCTGTGGTCTTCTCTCAGAACAGTGGACTGGTGGCTATCGTTGCCCGAGAAGCTCCCTCCATCCTCCCAGAGATGATGGAGGACTCTCTCTGCTCCTCACTGGCTGCTGCTCCAGAGGTATTCATTTAAACCTCCAGCTTGGAATGAACAAATGCTGATGGATTTTATTTTCTAGCTAGTTATAGACTAGCTAGACTAGGAGATATTTACTCCAACTAAGCTGGATTGCATTCAATCAGGACTCATTTATCTACAAAACATGTAAGCTGAAACTGGAACATAATTGTTTGAATAAATATCGCTGTGTCTCAGGTTTCTTTGATGGAGACTCCAAGCCGAGCTGAACCAGTCGCTCAAGAAGACAAGACTAAACTCCTGAAGGCAGCTTTTCTTCAGTTCTGTCGGTAAAAGCAGACACACATTAAAACAATTAAACACTTTTTAAGAAGCCTTTGGGTTACGATGCATCCCAAAACAATGGCTTTCTGTTGCCTGTTGATTATACAATAATGAATAACCAGGTGTTACTTGACATATTGTCTATATGTCTATGTTTTCTGAAATTACTCTGAAATTACTCTATTTAAAGTGACTAAATGTGTTGGACACTGGACACTGCTGGGTATATACAGTTTAGAGATATTTGTAATATGTTGTGATGGGTGCGAGTGACAAATAAAATCATTAAAACTCCAATTAATTCTTTACTTATTTAATTCCAGTTCTAACAATAGGGAAAAGCTACAGTCACTTACCACTGTTTACCTGTTTACGTTACAGTAATGACCTCGTGGCCGCACAGATGGTCACAGACGAGCTGTTTCCTGACGATGGGGCGGAGCCTGACGTTATGGTAACGAGGATCGATCTGGACTTGGTGGACGACTACCCGGCCTCAGACCCACGTTGGGCCGAGTCTGTGCCGGACGGTGTGGAACAAATATAAAACCTCTAACAAATTGACTCTGTTTTTTAATTCTGTTATTAAAGCTTTATTCCAGAGCTTTACTAAAATGTCAGATTTACCCTTTTCTGTGTTCTTTTTTTCCCAGAGAGTGGAGGTTTCCCGCTCACATCTCTCATCATCTTGCACCAACTCGAGGACAAGATGAAGGCCCACGGCTGCTTCATGGACTTCCTGCTGCAGGTAGTGTTAAACTTTACATTTAGACCATTTTCACTGGTTTACTGAATACTTTTGTGCATTTTATAGCACACATTAATTCTTGGACCTAATGCTGTGTTCATGTTGATGTACTCATTAGTGCCCCCATGTTTTTGTCAGAGAGCAATGAAACTTGGTACAGTGATTCTCCACAGTGTACCCAACATAAAATATTATTACGACCCCACCCTACAACAAACAGGAAGTCAGCCATTTTGAATTGAAATTGGGAGGTCAGGTATATTTGACAGCCTCTAACTTGCACATACTTTGCCCGATTAGGCTCAAACCTGAAATACCTAATGACCGCCCGTTCCTGAACACATCTGACCAATATGATAGCAGTTACCTCTATAGTGCCCCTATAGACTGAAAGAAGAATGTAGTTTTAGGGAACTTTCAAAATTTGGCAAAAAACATCCTTCAAAAACATAAAAAAGTCAAATAGACCCTTCCCATGTTTGGCATGGTTTGGGGGTGGGGCCTCTTAATTACTCGTTAACAATATAAAAAAACCTTAGAAATCACACAATGTCTGATTAAGGTGCCCGTTGGCCTTACTGTTGGGTATGACAGCATAGGCCTATTTATTTTTTAGCAGTTATGTTTTGCTTCTTCTTTTCTAATGCTAATATATATATATATATATATATATATATATATATATAATTTTGTTTCTTTTATTCTTCTTTTGATTATGATTATGGACAGACCAAAAACAAATACCGTTTTTCTAAGGCTTGTTGATGTTGTTCCTTTACCTAAGCTCCCTAGTGCACAGGAAACTGCTGAGCTCGTTGTGAAACGTGTTCGAACTGCATGGAATTCCAGCTAAAATTGTATCAGATCAAGGGCCGCAATTTATTTCTCATGTCTGGAGATCTTTCTGTCAGGCCCTGCAGGGTCAAAGTTAACCTGTCATCCAGATACCACCCCAGGTATGTCTCCATTTGAATGTTCCTTGGAATACCTACCTCCTCTTTTCCCCGTCCATGAAGATGGATGTCCAATGTTTTAGAAAACTTTAGAGAGACAGCACCATGATAAGCAGCCAAGTGAATGAGATCAGTGGAGATATCATCAGACAAGCTCTTCTGATATTCTTTCAAGACATACATATAAAAGTGTCTATATTTTTTAAAGATAAAGTTCAGAACTCGAATGGACGATTTGTACTTCTCACTGGTGGCCCACTGCCCTATGGAACACAGGTCCCTGGTTCAATAAAGATATTCAGTTATATTGGTAAGGAGGTGAGCAGGTTGCAGTTCACTAATGGTGGAAGTTATACATCATCTCTATGAGAAAGTTCTTATGAAATGTATGGGGACCGGATCACTATATTACACACAAACATGCACAGTGTTTGCAGCCCGCCTAAAGCTGCCCGCCTCTCTGAATATCCACCCTACTTTTTATGTCTCCCAGCTTAAGCCTGTTTATTCTAGTGCCTTGAGCCCACCATCCAGACCCCCGCCTCCCGGCCTGATGGCCATCCTGCCTTCAGTTCGGCGCCTGCTGGACGTGCGCCGGAGGGGCAGTATTTGGTTGATTGGGAGGGGTATGGCCCTGAGGAGCTCCCTCAACCTGACCTGATCAGTGATCCTTTCCCTAGATCCTGTCTGTTTGCCCTCTCTTCCTCTTGTGTGTTGTCTCCTCCTCTCCAGGCTGCAGCTCTCAGTCCTGGTCCGCCTACTACACCTGCAGCCTATCTCCAGTATTTAGAGATCAGCTCTGCAGTTAGACCCTGCCAGACTGTTGTTTCACAGATCGTTCACCATCTCTCTCTGCCCGGCCAGGCACTGCTTCTCACCTGCTGCTTGGTTTTCATTCAGGCCAGCCATCCCCAAGCTCATCTGATCTTAAACCAAGCACTAACAGAAACTTACCTATTTCTGCAAATTTGAGATCCTGTTTGCACTTCACTTAACATCATCAGGCTTATGTAAGAAAATCTCTAATATCAATATTTTGAGATCATCCACATGTGAACTGAACACTTACAAACACAAGAATTCCATCCAACACTAATTACCTTAATAGGGAATATTGCTTTTGCCAAATTTTTCTCCGTCAAGCAGACAGACAAGACAAGCAGAGCCCCAAAAGGCAATTGCTTAAGGTCTCAGCAAAAAAACTTTAGTTATCATTATCAATCGTGCCAGGAGCCACACCTTATCATGTGCGCACATGCCTGAAAATCTTCGAAAGTGTCAGACCTTTGCCAAGTATATGTCAGTATGGCAGTAATCCATGATAAAGTTTGATCAGCTAACATGAGTTACAAAATACCAGCAACTGGGCCTCGGTGGGGTACACACACTTGCTACCCACAGACTCACAGAACATAATCCAACTACAAGAAAGCATTCATTGTGTAACAAGATATCTTTCCACTTTTTCTGTGTGACTATAATAAGCAAATAAACCTGTCTGAATATGTGTCCAGAAACACAACTGAAGAGGACTTTTGGTGAAGTGAAGTGAAGTGAAGTCGGTCACCTCAGAAAGTGGGCCTCCTTGGGATTAATTTCTGATAATGTGGCCCTCAGAGCATAAAAACACCCCTGCCTAACACTTCCATGTCTTAAGGTAAGATGGAGTACTTGGAGGGAATCTACACTAACACAAGGAGGACACACAGTAATTAAAAACATAAAGGCAAACATAAAAAAACTAAATAAATTAAACAATGGGTTGGAAAATATTTGTGGATTCAGACAAAATATGACTTTGCAATGTGGAATTTCTTCTGTGCTTCATTAAAGCTGTGATTCATTATAAATCATGAGTGAGAAGCCAGGAGAATGGAGGAGCAGCCAAACTGTTTCTCTATGGCTTTGTGCATATGTCAACATGCTCTCCAGCTGATTACGTTTTACTGATCACCAAACCAATACTGACTTTTAGTTTCACAAAATATGTAAGAGAAAATGTAAGAAAAATAAGAAAAAGAGGAAACTGAATATTAGACAAAGTGTGTCCTAGTTTTACGTTATAGTCTCAAATGTCAAATTAAGTTAACAAATTAAGTAGTACACTGTAAAAAGTCACAAAGTTATTCTCACTTCATTCTATAAATAATTTTACATAATAATGTGTTTTGTATTACAACTTACACTTCTAAGCTATGCTAAATATTAAAGCGTAAAAACTGTAAAATAAATAAATAAATGATCTCTTCTAAGTTGTAACAACTTAAAAGAAATTGTAAAATAACAGTTCTGTCTTAAAGTTTAAAATTCTTACACACATGTTTTTACTGCCATTTCTATGCTTTAACTCATCGCATTTAGTCAGAATAAATTGTGTGAAAACAAATTCTAGAATAATTTTGCAACCGACTTCTTACAGTGCAGTAGTAATAGTATTCTAGGTAGGGTTCACTTTTTATAGTGTACTAGATTACATTTATCTGTAAACTCTAGTTCATTTGCACAATCCACAATCTGTAATTCAGAAAACCTACACAAATCAGAACAAGATAAATAGTAAATAAATATATTTTATTGATACAGAACTTAAGGGGCTTAAAAATGTGTCTTTGCAAGAGGAATTTCTTTTAAGATGTGGCCCAATACAAAACATGAGCGACAGCCCAGGGGAAAGGAAAGGAAAAGTGCCAGACACTATGAGAAACTATTTCCCCCATCGCTGTTTTCCCAGGGCAGCACACTTGCACCCACACCAAATATGCACCAAATAAACATATGTGGATGAGGCTAGGTTTACTTTGTTAACTTCAATTGATAAAAATAGTGATTTCAACTTTTAGTTTCCTAAAATAAATAACGTCTAATGTAAAACATATACCGGTGTATATATATTTTTTTTTTTAATTATTAAGAGACTAAAGTAAAATTTCACTACTATTGGTCAAAGTGGTGTCCCACAAACTCTGATTTGATGTTGCTGTAGAGGCCAGGGGAGGAACTAAAGTAAAATAATAATTATGACGAATTACTCATAGAACCTCATAGAACAATGTCAGATAAAGCATTTTTAAAATGCTCATTTTATTTTAGGAAATTATGGACTACACCTTTCAGTCACACATATCTTCAAGTATGTGCTAAATGGGCTGTTGCATTTAATTGAAGGTGTCATTTTTTATTTTCTTTTTAACTAGCCAATGTCAAACTGTAAAAAAGTAAACAAGAGGCACCTGACTATTATTATTTTAGATTTTTTTTACCTAAGCCTGTTGAGATAAAACAAAAAAAGAAAGTTCAATAAAAAAAAAAAAAAATTCAATTGTCTCCTGATTACATCAATAATATATACATACGTTTATATTGTCTGAAATAAAATAAAATAAAAATATTCATTGGTGTAACTTCACAGACTAACAGTGGGAAACTATTTTCCCCATTGCTGTTTCCCAAGGGCAGCACACTCGCAAATCCCACCAAAATATGCAAACATGTGGTGGATCGAACTAAGGAAGCATTCTAATAACACGTTACTGCCCCTGGAACTTGACTGGGCTATTTTGGTGTCATGGTTTTAGTTTCCAGCAGGGGTGTGTACTAGTGCCACTTTTCCACTCGTGCAAAAGAGGTTACAAAAATTGGCTTCTTTCACGTCTAGGAGGGCCGTCTGTCAGCTGTCAAAAGGGATGCCTACAGCTGAGTGGACTAGCCGCAGTTTGATTACATACAAACATACAATTACAGATCATAGAAACACAAGCGTGATGAGATTATCAACAGGACAGACTGATGAGGATCTAGCTTTATTATTCATTTTGACCTGGTTTAGATTTACTGTCAGAGTCCGAGTCCTCTGTAGTCCTGGTTTAGTCCTCCCCCCTCATGCCAATGCCAAATATTTGTGCAAGTGCAAAATTTGTTTTAACGCATTTAGTTTAGCACAGGGATTATCAAAACATAAATGTTTGCTACCTTTGTCCAATATGGCAAACATGGCAAGACAGTGGTATAACTCAAAAACAAATTGCTGGATCAGTTTGAACTTTTGCACACAGGTACATACCATAAAGACGCCGAACTGGGTTGAGTTTGGTACTTCTAAAATGAATATTAATTACATAATTAATAAAATAATACCCTCAACTGTGAATGCAATAACTCAAAAAGACAGTTACGTATTATGAAGGCTGATAATGGCAGCCATGTCTCTGTCAGACAACCCTAGGGCAGCTGAGGAAAACAGAAGTAGCTTACCCCCGCCAGTGTGTGACTGTTGAGTGAATAACTAATGCAATTAATTGATAAATAATTTTCCCAAAAAAGCTTCTTCTGTTCCCTGCATTGCTTTTGAATATTTTTTTATTTTTTTATTTTGAGAGTGCCATATTGTTGCCTTACACTGCTGCCTAAAGCTATGGCATAACATTATATTCCTGCTTTAGGCTCAATAATGTATTTTAATTCCTGGGTTAGTGCTAACAGCCTCAGTTTATATACACTGCTCAAAAAAATAAAGGGAACTCTAAAATAACACATCCTAGATCTGAATGAATTAAATATTCTATACAAATACATAGTTGAATGTGCTGACAGCAAAATGACACAAAAAATATCATTGGGAATCAAATGTATTAACCCATGGAGGTCTGGATTTGGAGTCACTCTCAAAATTAAAGTCGAAAAACACACTACTGGCTGATCCAACTTTGATGTAATGTCCTTAAAACAAATTGACCTCCACATGCCTGCATGACCTCCCTACAAAGTCTGGGCATGCTCCTGATGAGAAGGCGGATGGTCTGGACTAAAGCATCCGCCAACTCCTCCTTGATTTCACAGAAGTGTGATTGACTTGGAATTACATTGTGTTGTTTTTGTGTTCCCTTTATTTTTTTGAGCAGTGTACAATACTTTGCGTTGGGGAACACATACAACCATATTTGAGCTCTTATTGCCACAGCAGTGCATTTAATGTAACGGTGTGCTGTCTTGCTTGTACATTAGCTTAAGTTATGTTGACCATTTTAGTGCCATTCGTGTAAAACACTGAGATCTGGAATAGGACTGCACATGTTTTTATAACCATGCTAAAACAATAAATGTGGGTATGTTGCTAATTAGCAACAACGGCCATCAAAGGAAATCTCATATAATGTATTTTCCCATAGAGAAACTGTAACGCCTGTAACAGGAAAACTACTAAAAGCCTAAATGCTTGTCTGAGAGTGTGGCAAAAGCAGAACTTCTGCATCAGATTATATGGATCGTAATGAGATATTTGATTACATCTGTTACAGTTGACACTTGTGATACACTGCAGACATTCTACTATGTAAAGTTTAATGACTCTGACGTAAAGTGTTTTCATCTGGACCATTTTGATATGTCAGCAGTAAAAGTTGGTACATATTTATTCTTTGCCCAACTTTGGACAATAATATATAATCAGCCCAAACTCAATAGTGCAGCCGAGACAGACAACAGATTACTGTTGTGATACTTTATTCTCTGAATTATAAGATGGTGTGAAAATGCTTCTAATACATTCCCTGTGATGCGTTAGGTATGCATCAAGTGGAATTAGTTAAATATCTACACCAACTCAGCCTCAGTCAGACCAAAATGGGTATGTCGCTAATTATATCGGCGAAAACAGCGGTGTTCGTCCGCGTCCGCAGATCCTAGCTGTGAACGCGATAACTCAAAAACGAATTGCCAGATCATTTTCAACATTTGCACACAGGTGCATACCATAAAGACGCCGAACTGTATCGATTTGGGTACTT